>SNQJ01S0252418.1:0-12795 GCA_010110895.2 Picea sitchensis | reverse complement strand
TAGATCGGATAAACTCTACAGTAAAACTGCGTTAATTTCTGTTTGCTTTTCTTGTTCTTTCATCATCCTTTCATTGTCGGCCTTACATCTTTGTAATTCGATCATGAGGCTCCTCACAGTCTCGTCTAGACCTGGAGGGGTCCCTATTACCCTCCTTTCATCGGACTCTTCGTCTCTATTGTGGGAGCCTTCTCCCACTTCATGGTGAGTCACCATACTACGCGTTGATAATTTCCCGCAGTTGATCTTCCGCTTGTGTGCAAGAGGAAAAACATTGGTTGTTAGTCAATATTTATATTTGTATATAACTGGTACATAATACATATTTTCACATATACACACACACAATAGGGTTTTTTCATTCTTAACTTCGTCTTTTAATTAGAGAGGTTAAGAAAGGGGGTTACTCTTTTTTTTTAAGAGTGTTCTGAATGGAGCTTCTGTGCAACTCATTCATGAGCCCAAGTAAGCCAAGTGTTGTAACCATGCTCTGATACCAATTTTTCACATACCCACTCTGGCATAATAATTTTTTTTCGTTTTCTCGAGGGACAGAATCCCCAAAAACTTACGGAGATTAGCACAGGCTGCAGACGCCACCTCTGCCTCGACAAAGTCTCTGTGTGACCTCCCGGTCTTAAGGATCGTTTAGTTTCTTTTATGAGCCGAAATGGCTTCTCTTGATTCCCAGCTGGAATATCCTTCCAATCGATCCATGGGTCCTTTCGGAAGCCTCCCTGTGCAAGAATCACTAGGCACGAGCTCCACCCTCTCCGAGTGACCATAGCGCTATGACCAAGGCCTAACCCCAAAAGGTACTTGTCGCAACTCACAATCTCGCGAGTTCGCGAGTCGAAACTCCTGACTCTTCCTCTATCAGTGCCTTCTTCATGTGACCATCGGCTAAGCTTAACGCTAGCTCCTCTCACTACTCGCCGCTTCATGAGTTCAAAGGTTGAACTCTCGTTCCTTCCTTGTGCAATCCTCCGAGACTTGAAAGTTAGCAAAGATTGACCTTCCTTTCGCACTTCTCGCAACTCGCCACTTCGTGAGTTGTAGCGTCGAATCTTGGCATCTTCCCTTCACGAACCCCCGAGAAGCGATATTTATTTTCCCTCTCGTGTTCTCACTACTCGTGACATCGCAAGTCAAAGGGTTGAGCTCTCATGCTCTTCTCCCACGAATCCCTGAGACGCGAGAAGTCAACGGAGCATTGACTCCCTTTTCCAGGTGACGCGTGTCCACTTGTCAATCATGCGGACCCCACCTTAAAGTTATTCCACGTGTTCTCTCATGCCCGACTCTCGGCACTTCGCTACTCGTGAATTCGAAAATGACTCCTTTCAACCTCTAAACCCCCCAACACGCGATAGGTGATGGGGTTCCTGATCCAATGGTCCTCTCGTTCTCTGGATCCAACGGTTGTCTTCGCTACTCGTGACTTGGATCACCCAACCTTTGGTCTCTTACCTTGTGAACCTCTGAGTTCGCGAGATTCCTTGATCTATGCCACCTATCCTCCCCATATGGATGGTCCTGATTCTTTCACGACTTCGCCGCTCGCGAAGTCGAAATACTTCTCTCTATGACTCCTTATTTCTGAATCCCCGATATGAGTTATATCGCGACACGTGTCCGCTCTCAGACGAACGGCTTAGATTTCCTCGGGACTTCGCTACTCGCGGAATCAATATGCTCGCCTCTGTGAGTCCCAGTGCCCGAATCTCCAAAATGGATGATTCTGCAACACACGTCCTTCCGCAGATAGATGACTCGGATTATTTTTCCCCTTTAGGAATTTCGAGACAAAAGTCTCGACCTCCTATCCACCGATATGTCGAAATGTTGAAATTCCGACATGTCGTCAATGCGGGTCCCACAACGAAACTTCTTGTCTTTTTGGAGTTTTGTACTTCATGAATCATGATGCTAATCTTTTGGTTCTTCAACCCACGAAACCCCAAAATACCGAGTTTCGATGCACTTCACCAATAACTTGCTCACACAAATCCTTTCACCCCTTTTGGGACTTCGCCTTTCGTGACCTCGCGAATATTCAGGCAAGCGTTTTAACCCTTCAACTCGTGAATCCACAAAATGAGATTATGCAAGTAATCCAACGGTCCTTGTCAACCCAGATCCTACGGTCCATTTTCTCCCGAACTTAAAACTTGAAAATAGGCTTACCGTAACTCCCCTGTTCCTCTGCAAGATCTGACGGCTCTCGGGACTTCACGAATTCTCCACGGAGAATTCCGACCGTCCAATGCCTCCTTGACGACTCTTGCGAAGTGAACACGGTATTTCTTCACTGCTATTTCAGGATTTCAAGAGGATCATTCTTCCTCGTACAGGGTTACTAAGACTTGTGCGTTCAAATCCTTTTCCAGGTTCTTGGTGAGCTTTCTAAGAAGGGTGTCTCTATGGGGAGATCTATCCAGGGTATTACCTGAGACAGATAAGGGTGTAGATTTCCCGAGAAAAGACTTGAAGTCTGAATTAATTCAATATGTGTATAAATAGCAATTTATAAAACATAAGCCATACGTAGTCTTTCCATTATAAGCGTGCAGCCACCATTTCTAAATCAAAACACTACACAGGCAGTCTTATACTCAAAACATTCATAAAACTACACAGACTGTGATCATACATGTCAGCATATAAATTTCAGGATGCAAAATGTAAAACACTTATCAGAAATAACACCAGATGTGATTGCAACTGCTGAGAGGGGTGCTCGTTTCCACCCAACCGTAGGCTCAGCGACTCCCAACGGATTTACCACTAGCCACCCCCAAGCTGAGACCACGATGCTGGGAGACTACGTCTTTGTTTGCTAGTGACCGAGAATGAAGGTTACTCTCCTTCTTCTCCACTGTCACTCACTCTGTGTTTTTCCAGAGTTCCTCTTCCTCTTTCCCTTGTGTTTTCCCATGATCGCCCACACTTCCTGCCTTTTCTTTGTTCGTCGAGGTTACGTGTGGCACGATTTTCCTCACGGTAGTCAGGTTTGAGGACTCTACAGATGGGCGGTTCACTCCCATCCCTCATTACTCATGAGGCCCTTTACCTACCAATCCTGACGAGTCATTTAATTCAGGTCCAGCGAGCCGCTCTTGGTTCTCGGGGCCAGTGATGTCCAAATACGGTATTGATTTCGGTGGAAGTTAATGCCACCTTTCCAGGTGCCTTCCACCACCTTTGTTTAGCCATTGTGGTCTCTTTTTCAGCATATCCCCTCTCAACAGTCCTGCAATATATATTCATAATATTATTCTCATTCATCGACCTTTTTCACAAGGTCCATTCACACCACACATTCACATTTTTTATTTTGCCACAGTTCATGGCCAGTATAGTTATTTTTACAAACTGGGGGAAACAGGGTGTTACAAAACCAAGCTGATAGTCTTATGACTCTTGGTGTAATAACTGGTTGTTCTTGGCTTTTCTTTCTTTCTTGGAATCTTCATGTTCTTACTCATGTCTCTCTTTATCTCTTGGGTCTATGGGTTCTTCTATATGCCCTGAATATTCCAACTTATTCTTTTTATCATAGAATCATGGATGTAGATGGACAACCAAGGATACTTTAAGGCTTGTTTTCGAAGAAGACTTCTTCTAGATTCAAACTGAACACGTATTGTTTATCATGACTGCTACTTTCAATTGTAACATGGACATATACTTCATAATCCTCAACGGATCATATCATTTAGGATTAGATCCATCCTAATCCTTGCTTCATGTATGAATGCATGCTCTTATTTTTGAATTATATAATCATCTCACTCCATCTAAGAGAGTCCATGATTTCGTCTACATCCTTATTGCCTTCTGCAAAGTGTCACAAGTCTTTTTCTAATTTCCTCTTGATTGTTGACTTCTTTTTGTTTTTACTTATTATAGGTTTCTTCAAGTTTGATTCTGATTTCGTCTTATCTTCTAGTTGTTACTTATGTAGTATCTTCCACAGGAATTGTTACCAAGTATTGTCAATGTACTTAATCTTTTCATGTCTATTTCTTGACTTGTATTCATCATGATAGCAATACTTATCTTGTTATTCTTCCATAGGTATTGATTCAATTGAACATCTTATCTTCTAGGAAATAGATATGCAAGATATGTACAGAAACTATGTAAACATGGTATGTACAAGAACTATGAAGAATATTGTTACCTTGTCTTAGAATAAGAAGTTTGTTTTATCCTGCTTGACTTTCTTTGAGGGTTCCCTTTCTTCAACAACTATTTCTTTGTTTGTTTCCTTCCTTTTATTTAACTCAGGATAGTGGTTCTTGTAGTGACCATATTTTCGACAGTTGAAGCATTGTATCTTTGACATATACTTTTCTTGATTTGGTTTCTTCCTTGAGCCAAACTTCTTCTTATTCCTGAAATTCTTGAACTTTATTGTAAAAGCTTGATCATATCATTTCTTTTGGGATTTATCTTTTGTGTTAATCCTTGATTCTTCTTGTGCACAGCAAGTCCAAAGTTATTCAAATGTAGGATACTCCTTTCTTGTGTTCATTCTTATGGAAAATGCATCCCATGTCTTGGGAAGACCATTGAGTACTATATTTACCAATTCCTTCTCTGAAATGATTTCTTCAATAGCTTTTAGTTGATCTCTTAACTGAGATATTCTCACAAGGTATGATGTTATGTTTTCATCATCATTCATTTTAATATCACGGAGCTCATTCTTCAAACTCATTACTTGTCCAATGTTTTTGACTGAGAAGAGGTTAGTTAGGGAATTGTACATCTTCTTATATGAGTCAAGATGAGAGACATAGGGTATCAAGTGGTGTTTTACAGATTCCACTATGATACTCATGGCATTGATGTCATTGTCTTTGAACTTCTCCGTAAGTGCAATGTTATGAGGTTCCTTCTCTTTTCCTTCTTCAAAATGTGGTTCCACGATCTTTCCTTTCATGATATCCAACACTTTATTCTTGGAAAGGATGAGATCGATCCTTGTCTTCCATGCTTTGAAGTTATAAGCCCCTTCCAACTTGTTTTCTGACTTCATAGAGTAAGTCATGACTCCTTTGACTTGGTCAACCTTTGACTTTGACCAAAAACTCAAACTTGAAGTATTAGCTTGCTGAGAGTACCAGGAGGTGTGCTAGGCTAGGGCACACTAGGCTATCCAAAAATTAGGTCAATATCTTCACTTAAGGTGCTTCAACAAGAAGGTTAGGGTTTCGTTGCTGCAACAAAAATTGACTGCAACTGCAACTGTAACTGAGTAAATCCTCCCAATCTATCTTCCAAYGGTTAGACTRTCCAAAGATAGAAAAGTCCCATAACATGTTAGAAATAATCAGTGTGCTTATTTAACCATAGACAATATAGCAATATTTTCACCCAACCATAGGCCAAAGCCACCCTCGAGCACATTAACCTTGACAGAGAATAATTTTGGAAGCAAACCCTAGGCCTAATATCCAATCAAGGTAGCACATCACTCTCCAAAGTTAACATACCAAGCAGAAATTCCAAACCATAACCAATAGAAATTCCAAGCCTAAACCGAGAATAGAGGTTGCAGTAGCTGCAACTGCAACTACTCTCCAGACTTGCACACTTACTAATTTTTTGCAGTGCACACTCTTACATTTCTACAGTTGAAAGATTTGTCCTTAAAATGAGCTATGACGTCCTGTATTTATATTGTTTCTCCTTATCTGTGTGGGTTGTCTTCTCATTCTAGAGGATAAACACTCAATATTAAATATTTCCTTTAGTCGAATTGTCTTCTAGGGTTATGTCCAATGATTTAGGGTTTCTTCTTACTTCCCGGAATATTTTATTCTTTTCAGGGTTACACGTGGAGATTAAGACCTCCCACAACTACCATAATATAAACATAATTGTTATCAAATTTTTTATAGGATTTTGGAGGATCAAACCCGTGACCTCCCAAGACCTTACCCAATCCCTTTACCAATACGCCATCACATTGTTTCTTAACCTTATGTGTGGTGAATTATATTTAAGTTTGATCAAAGCTTTGGTTAGAGACAAAAAGGGTCGAGGGCTCAAGCCCTTGACCCATATCATATGCAATGTAATGTGACCTATACCATATCTTTCGAGGGGGCTAATGAAATATGAAAAGCATATACCAATGTTTGTGGGGCATTAAAACTATATGCCACCACATATGTATAACCATATAACAAATCATCCAATGGATATTTAAATGAAGCACCAGCAAAGGACAGGATTTTGGGGGATGGAACCCATGGTCTCCTCCAAATTTAGCCAATGTTTTAACCAATGTGTCATTGGCGCCTGATGTTACGGGATCCCAGTAAAACAAAAATTAAGTTTTCAAAGGTTTCACGTGGAGGTTCGTACCTAGGCCTATTTAATGGGCATGTGATCCAAGACTAACACACATCCTAAGACAAGACAGTCCAAGGCGTACATGAATTCCAATGCAGGCATGGATCTCGAGTATGGTATGGATTGCATAGATTTTTTTAGGATATTTAGACACTTAGGAGTTAGTTCATATCTACTTGGTCTAATGTGTCATTAGGTAAAAGTTTGTTTCTTAGTGTGTTTGTTTAGTATGCATTAGTATGCATTTGTAGTTATGAAATCTAACAGTCACAGTATGTTCCCGACATAGAGTGATCTGACAATTCATATTCTCCTTGATCTTAATGGCCAATGATCTGTTTCTTAACACCCTTTTGGTCCATGATCTATATTTAAAGAGCATGGAGGGTCATTTACCAATGATCGATTGTGATAAAATTTATTGTAAAATATCACTGTAATCTTTTTCTTTTGCATTAATAAACTACTCCAAGTGGTCATGTTTGTTGGGGCCGTGGATATTTCCCCGTAGGGGTTTTACCACATCAAAACATCATTGTGTTGATATTTTATGTGGTTGTGTGAGTGGTTACTGAATGTGTTCTTCCTTTTTTGGAATACCTGTGTTGTTGAACATGGTATCAGAGCCTGTTTGAAGACTCGCTCTTGTTGTAGATCGAGATTGTGAAGCTGAGTTGTCCCGTTTCCATTTTCTACCATTTTTGTACATTTTTGGGCTGAGAGGATTGTTCCATTACGTTCAAAGCGCTTGTTTCAGTCATGAACTCTTTTCATTTCACTGGAAAAGGTTTCTTTTTTCCCAAGATTCGACCATTTCAGCTAGATACAGAGGTATAAAGCCTGAATACACCCTTTTTAAATTTTTGCAGAGTATTATTTTGATTTTATTTTTGTTTTATATTATTTTTTTCCAGGTTGCTACTCTTTTAGATCCATGTATGCTCTTTTCTCTGTGCCCTGTGAAATCTCGGAAAATTAGAAACATATAGGAAAATGTGCATTTTCCAGGTAAGCTAACTGAGATCTAACCCTTGTTGTCATCGAAAAGAGAAATTTTTTTCTTGTGCGAAGGTAGTTTTTTCTAGCATGCTCTCCAAGGAAAACAACAACAACACCACACCCAATCCTCCTGTTAAACAATACAATATGCTTTTGTAGCCCACTTGGTTAAAATTTTCCTTATTAAGTAAGAGGTCTTGAGTTCAAGTCTCTCTTTTTGTTACTTTTTTTGAAAAAATCCATGCTCCATTGTAAAGTGTATCTCACTTCAAGTATAAAACTGAATCATTATAAGTAGTTTTAATATTTTATTTTAGAGTTATTTATTTTGCATGCAAATTTCTTTTATAAAGTAACTTCATTGTAAAAGTGATCCCGACTTCTTTTTATAAAAGTGGGTCACTTCATAAAGCAACTTACACCACCACGTGGTCCTTTGGTTACCGTTTATGTTTTTTTTTTAAAGGGCATAACTTTCACATCCGAAGTCCGTTTTCAATGTCGGTTTTTTTAAAACCACCTAATTTTTCAACATTTTTCCATCCAGATCATCAGTTTCAGTTTTTAAATCCATATTATCTACATATTTAATATGGCTTCTTCCAGTAATCTTTTGTTTACCAACACCAACTACTTCCAATGGAAATCCCATATGGAGGATTTATTAAGAAGTAAAGGATTGTAATGGATTACCTTGGAAAAGGAAAAAGAACCCACTCATGCTAATAAGAAATTCCAATGGGATAATAGGAGTAATGAAGCACCTGGATTGATCGGAATGTCCATCTCTCATGATTTAAGGTTCCACCTTAAAGAAATTTATGACCCCGATGAAGCTTGGGAAAAGCTTGAATCTGTGTTTGGTAAACACAATATTATTCAAGAACATTAGTTAGAAAATCAAATATTGACTTTAATTCCAAATGATTTTTCTTGCATTGAAGACTATCTATCTAAGTTTAAAACAATCAGAATTTTATATGAAGAATGTGAGATAAAGATGGAGGAAGAGTGTTGCATATATATTATTATTTCTAAGCTAGGTAGTGCATATTCAGTGTTTGTGTCTACCTTTTAAGCCATGAGAGAGGCTCTAGGGAAATCTTATCAAAACCCCACTCTTGAGTCCTTTTGTGATGTTTTGATTAGAGAGAAATATAAGCTTGTACAACTTGGAGTGATCAACACTACAGGTACCTCCAACAAAGCCTTAGTTTCCCAACAAAAAGATAAACCCAAGAATCTCAAGAAGCAACATACTCGCCACAACAACAAGCAACATAAAGTTCCTAAACCCACTCAAATAACGTCATCGCCTAATGGTGACAAATGAGCAAAATCCAAAAATAAGAAGACTAGCAAACATTGCAACTTTTGTGATAAAGATGGTCATGATGAGTCCAAATGTTTTAAGAATATGGCATATTTAGAAGTAGCGATGAAGAAGAACAACACCATTATTGATTATACTTCTTCTTCTTCTCATGTAAATGCACTTTCTGTTTTTGGTTTCTCCTTCAATGCAACTTCTGCTTCTTCTTCTAATGAGTGGCTTATTGATTACGGAACATCTTATCATATGGCTAAGGATAAATACATATTTTTTTCTCTAAATTAATGTAACACCAATAAAATGTTTGTTGGTGTTGATAGATCTCTTAGTGTTGTAGGATATGGAAACGCTCAAGTCAATAATGGTCATTTCAATGATATATTATGTGTTCCAAGTATTTTTTGTAACCTTCTATCAGTATATCAAATCACTCATTCAGGTGAAGGTAAAACCGTAGAGTTTTCACCTCACCAAGTTGTAATCAAGGATCTAAAATATCCTAAGAATGTTCTCACAACTGGAATTGTTGATGATTCTACCAAGTTGTACGAGTTTGACAACTTTGGGTCATCATATTTTCCATTAGTTTTTGTTGCTCATAGCGATGACTTGAGAAAACTTTGGCATGAGCAGTTTGGTCATCTAAACTATCGCTTATTGCAACAACTATGTAATCAACAAATGTCGATTGGTATTCCTCTTGTTTCATGCAAAGATGGTGTTTGTGTCGGTTGTGTTCTCAACTGTTATAACCCTAAATTGCACCAGACATGCATACCTAGCATCAGGGCATCTAACTTGCTATCTTTTCCAAGCCATCACTAAAAACTCTCTTCAAAAAACCATTGCTTTGAAGGTGTACGCTCCCTGCACGACTATTGCCCGCGTACACATGCTTGCTACCCCACTACAGCCTACGTACACTCACAAAATATCACAAAAAATGAAAAATTGCATAGGATACTGGTTTCTGGGTTGTTACTTAACCGTTTGACTACCGATAGCCAGTCACCCCAACTGTTACTATCTCTTTTGGCCTATACAAGAAGGGGTTGGGTTCCCATTGCAGGGAGAAGAACGAGAGCATAGAAACTCTGCCCATTTCCATATTCCCCCTTTGCCCCAATATTCGACAACCACATTGTGAGTTTGAGCTAGAATTCCCTTTTTCTCCATTGCAAGCCCTTGTCATTCCCCTAGAGAGAACTAAAGAAGATAAGGAGACGTGGAAGAAGTTGGTGCATTGTAAAGAGGATCCCAGGACTAAGTTCGAGAAGAAATGTTGGTCTCATATTGTAAGTGACTTTTGTGAGATTAATATAAATAAGTACTTTTTTTTTCCCGCCAAATGACGTCTTAAAATTATATGATTTGTTTACATTTATTGTTTATGATGTCTAACCCACTAATCCATATGTAGAGTGTATGCTTGTAGTTTCTTGTTTGTCTTTTGGTGAATGCAGGTCAACCTTGTGAGGAGACTTGCAATCAGGAAACAACTAAGCGCAAAGGGATTGACACTGGACGTGGAGTTTAAGGTATGCCTACCAGATCCCTATACCTTGTCTTTTATGTATGATTGCAGGGTAAAGTCGGGATAGTTGATAAAAAGTAGGAGACTTTATATGGTTAGCTCTACCTACATTTTAGAACCCTGGTGTAGTCCATAGAGGGGTTTTCCCGCTATTGTAGAATTGGAGACCATACTGGGGATGCCTCTAGGGTATTTGGGGATATTTCCTTTTGGGTGCTTTGAGTCATTTTATTCATTGTTTTTTGAGTTTTTGTAAGCTTTTGTGTCTTTAAGGGATTTTGGTTTTCCATACCAGTACTCCCTGCCTATGCTAGACTGTTGGTTTACAGTTTTTTCAGGAGTTATAGAGGTGTACGTAGCCTGTAGTGGGCTTGCATGTGTTCATATGTGCCCTACCTTTGGATAGCCCACGTACATACACTGGTTGTTGAAGTATCAGTAGCGTGCTTGTGTTGAGAAATTTTTTATTTTTTTTTAAAGAGAGGCATTCATAGTCTTCCCTGACAGAAGTCACACTTCTCAGGGGTTTTCTTGATCTAGTCCTGGTCTCTGTTATAGAAGTCTATGGCTTAGGTTTCACTTCAATATATCTTTCTTTCCATCAAAATATTTCTTGTGTTTTCTTTGATAGGGTTTTTAGACAAGTTTGTGAGTCTGCTTTGATCTGCCTATTTAGTATTGTCAGTGACTCCCTGCGATCTACATTTGGGCCTACATTCATTTCTTGGTCCTATCTTGTCATCATTTCCCCCCTTTTTTTTTAGAAGAAAAGAAAAGAATTCATTTTCAAATTCTTGTTTTAAAGCATAAAGCAACAAAAAAAAAAAAACTTTCATTTCTTTGTTTGGTAAAGTAGTTTAGGTTAGTTGTTTCATTTACCAAGGAAAAAGAAAATTTTCTTAAGTTCTTTACTTGAATACTTAGGACATTAGGTAGCTCGTAGTCAAGAAAAATCTTGTTTTGAGTTTTTCTTTCCAAGGATCTGAGAGAGGTAGTTACGAAAAAGTTTGGTTAAAGAGTTTAAATTGACAAATCTTTATTTGTGAAGAAAGAAGTAGTTTGTTTTCAGTTTCATCTTATGCTCTTCTCTTTCATCTCTTGAGAACATCACTGGTTTCATTTTCGTTCCTTTTGACTTAACACAACCACTAAAATTAACGCTTACTTAAAATTTACTAGACTTTGTGTTTGAAGGGTCCATCAATTTAGTTTAGGCTAGAGCCTTGATTTAGGATTGGAGAGGAAACTCTTCAAGGCTACAAAAACAAACACAAGAGTTTGTGCTAGAGAGTGCTTGAAATTCTAGTAACTATGAAATTTATTCGGGACCCCCCTCTAACATAGGGGCTAAACACGAGGTCGCATGTAGAAAGGTAGTGGAGATAACCCCTCCAAAGCTAGACCAACCGTAGTGGGGAACACATATAGAGGGATTATCTTGGGATTTCATTGATCGCATTTGACATAGAGCTTCATGGGCATCGAATCTATTTGAGGTACTTAGTCGTCTTCCAGAACACTTTCTTTCGATACCCTTGATAGGTTTTGGGCTTGATACCCTACTCATTTTTGTCCACTCGACTGTCGATTGTACCTTCCTGGTGATTGTTCGCGTGTTGGCAACCTAGTTTCCTTTATCTTAGTAACTTACACAGGTGACTGCGGGGGTATACCATGGTACCTAGGGTAGACATCAAGCCATGCTTTTCATAGTATACATGGAGGGTCCTTCCGTATTCGATTTGCACTTGCACCGATAAGTTGCTCTAGTGTTGGTTGTTGTAACTATTCTTCCAACTAGCTAGTGATTTGCTTGTCTTATCTCATAGGAACTTTTTCTAGTGTGTGTTGGTTTTTAAAAATGATTATAGAAAGACCTACTGTGTCATTGATATTATCACACAGTGGAGGATCAAGAGTTCCATCGGTCATGAAGTCTTTTGGGCCTACCGTTGGTTGATCTCGAGCCACCCCCTCCACCGCTAAGTCAAAAAATAGAACAGCAAGGATCTTTTGAGGTGACTGGGTTATAGCAAATTGTGCCTGACTCATCTCTGAGACGAGAACATTTGATTTTGGAGGAACCAATAATTTCTGACCTCAGAACGAAAGCTCTTGGTCCATATAACCCTCCAATCATTGATCTATCAGTGCCCATCGTCCTACAGGTTCAACCTTACGAGCATTAGGTAGTGTCACAAGAAGCAATGGAAACAAATGTTGTTACTTCTTCAGGGAATGCTCATATTTCCTTTATGGTTATCACTACAGGGGGTATTCTTCCTCCTAACCAACCATCATTGGTCTGGGCCACCATGGTCTTGATTGCCTCTACCTCGAGAAATGGTATAATTCTATCTATGGCGGCGATCACTACTCCTTTCACCCAGAGTGCAACAAGCCCTCCGTTCTCATATGGGATGCATGGCTTCAGTACGAGCACTGTACTTTCCTACTCCACTCTACAGACTTTAGGTCTTGAGGCAGGGAGATCCAATGCTCCTCTACAAGGATATATGGGGGGAACTTCAACTCCCTATAATGCTTTCCCTTACGGAGG
>SNQJ01S0252416.1:0-12747 GCA_010110895.2 Picea sitchensis | reverse complement strand
AGGGAAATATTTTCTCTGCATAAGAGTAAGAACATTTAAAGCAACCTAGATCAAGGAGTGCTCAAAAGGTTCCAGAGGAGAGAACCAGGAGAATACCAAAAGACTGAGCTAAGGAAAGAATATTAGTGAAGTATTGTGTAGCAGGGTCAAATAGACTTGTTACTGCAGAGGCTTAGTTGCAGCTCACTGTTGAGCATGAGGGGAAGCTTAGCGTATAGTGAATGATGCATGAAGAAAAAGGAATACTAGAGGTTGAAGATGGAAAGCAGCAATGAAGACACATGATCAGGAGATCATGACTATTTTCTACCCTGGGAGTCTGATGCGAGAGCATAAACCAACCCCCCCCCCAAAAAAAAAAATGAAATTTTGATCCTTCCAGAAGAAGGCAGCATGGCTAAGAGGTAGATTTTCTTAATATTTGTGTAAAAGATAGGGTTTGTTGGTTGTTAGTGTGAAATTGTTGTTTTGATAAATTTGTTGAAGACATATCAGATCTGGAATGATCTGGTCCTCTCATTGATCCTTATTGTATTTGTTGATATATGTGTAATCCTGCGAGAATTGTGAGATAGAAGCCAACACGATGTGATTCAGGCCAAGAGGATGGCCTGGACCAGAGAGGTCGTATCATGCAATTGTTGAGCTCAATGTGAATGAAATCTATGTATTGTGTGTCTCTTTGAGCTTTGGGTTTATGTGTATAAACCCTATGAATTCATGAAGAGTGGATATGTGTGAGCATGTGTGATCCCAGGTCAGAATGGCGAAGAGAAATCGTGTATTCCATCAAGGAGAAGATTCATCGTTGATCATTGTAAGGATCAATGGTGGTCCATTTAAATGATATCGTGTGTCAACCAATAAGATCAGGTCACCCATTAACAAGGTAGATCAACGACTCTAAACAAGTGATCAGACCGGGAGAACACTCAAGTGATGGGCATAGAGTTGTAGATTGGGTGCCCCGATGGGTCGACGCCCTGATGGCCCGATACCCCGACATCCCGATCTAACTGTGTACTGACCTACTGGCCCCAATACATTGTTAAACCAACTACAAATTGGAATCGATGTCCAGTTTCCAAAAATGGTCGACCTCTCAGATCTCTGGTGACCCTGATACTCTGATACATTGATATATCAGACCAGAATTGGCAAGGATACAAAGTTGGAGTGAGTGTTCCAATGTCCTAGGAACCTGATAACCCAGGAATCCAACGAAGTCGGTAATCCGATGACCTACCGGATCAACTATCTTACATCGGATCAGATCAAAATTGGTGGTGAAGGCGCATTTGTTCAAATGAGTCTGGGATTCAATCTACCTATTAGACCATCGTTTCATCCCATGGTTATATGGATATTCAACGGTTGGTACTGAAGGCTTCCAATGAGAAGAGGTTTGAGCTATGTAGTCATTGTTTGATAGCACGAGATAAGGTGTTGGTAAAGAGGACGAGGTCGACGACGGAAAGAGTAAAGTTCCTATGAACTTCACGGAGATGAGATCGGAAATGAAGACTCTAAGATGTGATCCAGGGTGCACTCGAGGGAGATATGTTTGAGATTTATTGTTTCCGGGGAAATTATAAGTCCATTTTGTGGGCATGATCAGCCCACAAGTCTGAGGATCGAACCCACAAAAAGGTCGATTCGAAGGACCCCCAGAATCTGTCTCGTTAATAAACATTTAAACAAAGTAAAATGTTGAAAATACATCTTCTTCCCTCCCTCAATCTGCAATCCTGGAGTAACAACACTTGGATATGGGCTCTAGATAGCAGTAGTAGCCATGTATCAATGAAAAACACACAGATTTCTGATAAATCTAACTTTTAAAATAGAAAATCAATCGATCCTAGTTTCTAATTATCTAAAACCCTTTTGGTTATTTAATGTGTCACATTGGAAATCACTCAATCCATCTATGTTGGTAGTAATCCCTAGGTATTTACGCTCGCGAAGATTTTGTGGCACCTAGATTGTTGAAGTCGCAAGAGTGGAAGCCTTGTCTTTCAAAGGATTGAGACTCTTTATATGGCTTCAAGAATGTTGGCCTCTGATATCATATAATGATAACACAAACACATAAAGAAAACCAATATTGCTTTCATAATGAGAAAGCAAAAGATTTCTTATAAAGGGTCACAATCTAGTCAATTCAATCCACTTAATGAATGTGGGATAGACCAAGAAACACATAAAGTGAAATAAAGCATAAAATAACTTAAAGTCGAAGTGAATTTATTAATTTATGTGTCTAATATATAATTGACCATTATAATATGATATTTATTTTAACATAAATCAGACATAATTATTTTTCAATTGGGTTTAGCTCGGGTGGTTGGGAGGAATGATTGTTATCCTCCCCACCGAGGTTCAATTCCTGCAAGTGACATGTTGAGCTCTTAAAATAGTATATTATTGTAATTTCTTCAAGCTTTGTTGTTGATCAACCTTGTGCCATAAAGATTATATAGTTTACCCCGAGTACCATCCTCAAAATGAGAGAAATTACCTGAAGGTTTTCCCCACGCTTTATGACCTCGAAAAAAAAATTAACATAATAGAAATGTTATATTTTCCAAATTAGTTTTATGTCATTTATTTACAATAAATAAAGTAGAAGCGAGAATAAACAACACTTAATGCACAATCATTTCAATCTCATGTGTTTAGGGCCTTTCCTTCTCTCTACTTACGCATCACCAATTTGTTTTTGTTTTCACATACATTACCCTTTTTATTAAACAAATGACTATGGAAAATGTTTTTTATTTTTATTAGCAAAGCTAAATTTTAAACAAATAATATACAGTTTGAAGGTCAATTTCTCAAACCAAAGTGAAATATTTCCCTATTAAAAAGTATCCCTTTGTAAAAATTGTCCCTCGCATTTTACAAATGTTATAAAGTTAGAAAAGGAAAACACATTAAAAACAATCACCTTCTCTACAACTAAGTTGTTAGAAAAGAAAAACACATTAAAAAAAAACAATCACCTTTTCTCCAACTAAGTTGTAACCACATGACATATGCTAAAAACCCTTTAACCTTCTACATTAAAAACAACTAAATTTGAAAAAAACCCTTTTAAGTTGTAATTCATGCACGCCCTACCTCCATTTAGGATTCGATATACCTTAACATTATTAAACAATACACCATTAGGTTGAATGCAATTAGGAGATACATGGCCAAATATGAAACCCTATAGAAACAACATAAGAAAAGGTCAAATAACACATGCTTATAAGGACTATGGACTCTAATCAAGACTATGTCGAGATGACGCTTGTGGGGAAATATTTGAACAATGTTAAGAGTACAACTCTCCTACTTTATAGAGGAACAAACAACTCGCTTTTATTAAGTAAAGATATTTCCCGGCTTTTTAAGTTTACGTGTTGCACGAAACTATTAAACGATGTGTGTTGTTGATGGCTCAGATGGATGAACCAGGTAAACCAGGTGATCCAGGCCTCCTTAGTTTCCTATTTTTGGATCGCCACAAGCCCTAGTGTGTTCTAGTGTCCTCCTGAAGACGGGAGCTCCGTTTCTTTGTTCTGTCTTCGGTTTGTGCTCCACCTTTCTCGCTGCGCTGTTTGCCTCTGATTCCGCACTACAGTCTTTCTCGGTTTTCTGTTGTTTTGTCTTCTTGTTCAGTCCTCTGACTTTTAGAACCCAGTCCCGGTCTGTCTCCTCCGAGCTGTAGTTGTATCTTCCCGATACCTCTCTCTTTCACCTCTCTGGCCCACCTACTTTCCTTCCTTCTGTTTCTGCCATTATCTAGTGGAAAACGGTGAGTCACCTGAATCCTCATCATGGACTCACGGACTCATCCTCTATTGGAATCTTCCGACGATCCATACTGGCGCCAGGCGGGACTCTTTGACAAAGTTGATGCACTCATTTCAAACAGACAGCATTTTCCCCCCAAATCGCCTTTTTCAAAAACTCTTACTTCTCCCGCTGTATCTCCTGTGGATCAGTTTAGTATTCCATAAGTTGACCCACCCGCCTCTGACAACTCCTTCCCTGCCTCCACTGTCCCTCCCCCTATCAAAAAATCTGCAGATAGTCGAAAAGTTTGGAAATCAAAAAGGAAGTCGGCTCGACTGGTGTTGGGTGACGGTGTGGGTCTGGAGGATCTGTGTAAAATGTCTACCTGCGCTCTGGTCGGCAGGGTCTCCAATAAGAGCTTGAATCCATAGCCACTGGAGGATTGGATTAAGAAAACTTGGTTCCCTCTTCTTGGTTACTGACCGGAGGTTCAATACCTAAAAAAAGGTTGGTTATGTCTTCACTGTAAATCTCCGTCTGATGCAACTCTTTTACTGTCTTCCCACTGGCCCTTCGGTGGTAGTAGTCTCATGCTCAAGCGCTGGAGGCTGGCTTTTAATCCAGATACCGATTATTTTACACACGGACATCTTTGGGTGCTCCTCCCGGGACTCCCACTGCACCTCTGGAATGAAGGTGCCCTGAGAGCTATAGGTAACTCTTTAGGAAATTTTATAGCTCTGGACACTCATACTCTCAACAGTTCTCTGAGGACTATGGGAAAAGTGTTGGTTGAAATAGATATCACTGAAGGGCTGCCTGAAACCTTGGTGATTGAATGGAGGGGTCGAAAGTTGCTCCAGAAGTTGGACTACCTCGGGTTTCCTTTTCGGTGCAATATTTGCCGGGAAACCGGTCACCTTCGTAGATCCTGCCCCGGTAAGCCCTCTCTTGACTCACCGGAAGACTCAGAACTCCACCTCAACCCGCCGGATTATCCCTCTCCAGATCCTGCCCTAGCTCATCTGGAAGATCCTTTCGTCTCTCCCGCTCTTCCTGACCCTACTGCTGAGGCCTCCCCGCGGTCCATTTTACTGCAGCTCTGCCCCGCTCTCTTCTCCTCCCTCACTTCGACTGAGAAGGAAGCCATCGATAATTTCACCTGGCTCACTCCTCTCTCCGGTTCATTGCTTCCCCCTCCTGAAGCTGCTCAGCTCCCTTTACCTGCCTCCTTTCTCCCCTCTGCCTCGGCCCCCCTCCCGACTCCTGTATTTGCTACAGACCCTTTAAACACTGCTCATCATCCGACCCCGCTGATCTCATCTCCTCCGACTACCCCCACTAGCTCTCCCCTCTCCGTCCAGGAATTGGACCCCGACTCTTTGGTGCTTCCCGGATACAATCAGTCTGAGCAGCTGGATGATACACTATTGGCCGAGTTAAATACATCGACACATTCTCCAGTGCTTCCCGGTTTCTTACAGTCAGAGCAGGTGGGTGTTTCTCCATTGGAGGATTTTAATATATCGACTCATTCTACTCTTCTTCCGGCTAACACAGTGTTGCTCCCGGTGTACCGTGGTAAAGATCTCCTCATGCATACTTCTGAGGTTGGTACACCATCCTCCTTTCCTTTGGACACGGACGCAAAGTCTTATGCTTGGTCACGAGGAATCAGCACGGAACTATCCCCTCTCCAGACTAGAAGTTCCAGGAAAAAAAAAGGAGATTATGAGCTCGCAGCATTCGGAGACGGCTCCTTCTACACGCGACAGCAAGGCCCTTAGAGCACAGAAAGCCTTGGCTCGATCCAAGTAATGTTAATACTCTCCTTGAACATACGAGGGATTGGAGGTACCCTCAAGTCAGCCTCCTTTAGAAGATTATTAGAGTGTACAAAGCCTGATGTCTTATTTCTCCAAGAAACCCTCTCGGCTGACCATAAAGCCAGAGATTTTGTGCATCTTTTCCGTCCTTCGTGGGTCTCGGCAGCGGTAAATTCTATTGGATCTTCCAGAGGTCTGCTGGTGGCATGGGATCCTAGCCTCTACAATTTGAGACCCTTCCTTTCTAGTGGGGGTATTCTGATCCTCGGCCGTTGTTTAGCTTCAAAGCAGGAGGTCGCTTTATTAAATTTATATGGGCCCTGTGTGGAAAAACAGAGTTTTTGGTCAAACCTTGATTCTATTGGTCTTCTCTCCATTCCAAACCTCATCATTGGTGGAGATCTTAATTTAATTCTCTCGGCAGATGAAAATTGGGGTGGTACCTTCTTGCCAGGTCCCTCGGAAGCTCTCTTCAAGAGGATTTTTGATACAAACAACCTTATTGATATTCGGCCGTGTCGACCAACTCCCACTTGGAGAAATGGGAGGAATGGACCTGCAGCGATTGCCAGAAGACTAGATCGCTTCCTGGTTGCTGAAAGTATAGTGACTTCGTCGGGTTTCCCATCTTCCTGGGTTGAGTTGCCTTTTGTGTCTGACCATGCGCCTGTCCTTCTTCAGTTAAGGTTTCCTGTGCTACATCCTTCTCCTCCTTTTAAATTTAATCATCATTGGCTATCGTCCGAAGCCTACTCCGATTTAGTTCAATCGATTTGGAGGGATCCTTGCTTTCAAACCGAAGTTAATCCACAACGGTGCCTAGTGTGGAAACTAAAAGCTCTCAAATCAAAATCGAGAGAGTGGTTCCACGATTTAAAAGCTGTGCAGAAATCAAGTATAAAAAAACTGGAATCGGAAATTTCTCTACTTATTCATTCCTCGTCCATTGCCGCTTTGACTCTAGAGGAGTCGGTCACTTTAAAACAGTTGGAATCAAAGAGAGCCTCCCTTCTTCTTTCGGAGGAAAACAGCTGGAGATTGCGCAGCCGTGAGACTTGGTTAAAATGTGGGGATTCAAACTCAAGATTTTTTCATAATGTGGCCAGTTACAACAGAGATAAAAAGTTCATTTGGTCGATTAAAGGAAGTGGAGATGAAATTCTTAGCGGTCAGAGGGCCCTCCAGGATGAGGTCGTTTCTTATTTCAGTCGCCTATATAAAAAATCCCCAAACCTTGATCTCCGGGGGATGGTGTCTACGGCCAGCCTATTTCCCTGCTTTGTCTCTGCTGTCGAGGCAGCCGACCTCTACAAACCAGTTACCCTGTCCGAGATAAAACAAATTCTGGTTCACTTCAATTCGGAAAGAAGTCC
This sequence comes from Picea sitchensis, assembly GCA_010110895.2. Lineage (NCBI taxonomy): Eukaryota > Viridiplantae > Streptophyta > Pinopsida > Pinales > Pinaceae > Picea > Picea sitchensis. Next base: position 5,759 of record SNQJ01S0252416.1, on the reverse strand, counting down.
CGGGCGAGATGGTTGGTCGACAGAATTTTTTTGTTTCTTTTTCGACCTTGTTGGATTGGATCTTCTTCAGATGGTGGAAGATTCCCGTATCACTGGCAAGATTGTGGGCAGTCTTAATTCTACTTTTTAGTCTTGATTCCGAAAGAAAGTAACCCGCTCTCCTTCAGTGATTACCGCCCGATCTCCCTCTGCAACCTCATTTATAAGTTAATTTCAAAGGTCATTTCAAACCGGATCAAGCCTTTCCTTGAGAGGAGTCTCTCAGCTGAGCAGTTGGGTTTCTTACGGGGCAGAAGGATTCAGGATGCGATAGGAGTTGCCCATGAAGGTATCCACAGTATCAAAAAGTATAATCAAAAAGCTCTGATTATGAAATTAGATCTCAAACAAGCTTTCGATTGTATCGATTGGGAGTTCCTGAGATTGATTCTTTTCTCAGCTGGGTTTGGCGACCTGCTCATCGATTGGATTATGTCTTGTGTCTCTAGCTCAAATTTTGTTGTTCTGATTAATGGTGAGGCATCCAGATTTTTCAAAAGTGAGAGGGGGCTCCGCCAGGGATGCCCTCTCTCCCCCTATCTCTTTATTCTGATTATGGAAGGCCTCAGCGTTCTTCTCAAAAAAAAAATCTCTGAGCATCTCATCTCCGGCATAAAGGTCTCTAAATTTATAAAATTGGTTCATCTCTTGTTTGTTGATGATGTTCTTCTCTTGTCAAAGGCAGAATTATCGGAGTGGTTGGTAATCCTTGAGGTACTGCAGCTTTTCTGTTCCGTCTCAGGTTTATCCATTAATTTCTCCAAATCCTCCGTCCATTACTGGGGTCTGTCAAATGCTGAACTGCTCATTCTCAAGGGCTCAGTCCCCTTTACCTTTGTAAACCTGAGTGAAGGCTTCAGGTATCTCGGTTTCCTGTTGAAATTGGGAGCCTCCTCTCCGGAAGATTGGAAAGGGTTGGTGGCACATTTTGAAAAAAGGATTAATTTTTGGTGTAACAAATGGCTGTCCCTAGGAGGCCGTTACATCCTGATCAAGTCGGTCCTGGAAAGTCTTCCTGTTTTCTGGATGTCACTGGAAAAATTACCTAATAAGATCATTATACTTTTACGGAGACTCATTTTTAATTTTCTGTGGAATAGTCATCCTGGTCATTTTCGTTTTCACCTGTGCAACTGGGCCGATCTGTCAAAACCTCGGCGAAATGGGGGGCTGGGGACTCATGAACTTGTCCTTGTTCAATATGGCTCTCCTGGCGAATTCTTTTTGGAGAGCTGCCTCCATTGACAGTATCTGGCATCGTATTATTGCTGACAAATACTTGGGCTCCCTGCCGATTTCTAGATGGATCCGTAAGCCTGTTTTTCAGCTGAGAAAGGTTTCTCCTTTCTGGAAAGGTATGGTTACTTACATTCCTGTTATTCTTCATTGGCTAGTGTGGAAACCAGGAGATGGTACAGAGATTCGTATAGGTGGGGACAAAATACTTGGTTTGGGCGACCGGTCCCTCCTTTCATCCGATTTGCGGTCTCTTCTCCGACAACAAAAAATTATTCATCTTGCTCAGGTTAAAATACAGCCAGGTTGTCGCTCCCTCCCTGACAGATGGCTAAACAGTGGGGATTTACACTTATGCAACCAGTCAGCGATTGAGTGGGACCACTACACCTCAGCCCTCAGAGATGCTGGTGTCTCACTTTCCTCTTGTCCTGATACTCTGCATTGGGCCGGTGGAGATGCCACGGGGATCATTTCAGTCAAGAACCTTTATAAAGCTCTTCTCAATCAGCGGTATTTTGACACGGATCGCTCGTGGTTCTCTCTTATTTGGCATTGGGAGATCCCCCTTAAGCTTAAGTTATTTTTTTGGCTCGCTGGAAAAGAGAAATCACTCACCTGGGACATGTTACGCCGGAGGGGATGGGAGGGGCCGAGAATCTGCCTTCTTTATAGCAGAGCATCTGAAGATATTCATCATCTACTGGTACATTGCTCATTCACTCAGACGGTATGGTTGCATGTGCTAAATCACCTTTCGATGCACTCAACTTGGAGCGGCACTTCCCTCTCAAATAGTTTCACTCGGTGGCTGGCTCAAACCTTGGCGCCTAAGACTTTACCGGTTCTTGTTTCCTGGCAGATTTGGACTGCCCGTAATCGTGCCACATTCGATTCCAGTCCTCCTTCTTTGCATGAGGTGCTTCATAAAGTATTGGTCTCCTTCCATTGGAAACAGTCACTGCAAAAGCCTCCAAATTTTAAAGTTTGCGACATAAATTTGTTGGATGGCTACACCGTAGCATGCTTCGATGGTGTTGCTCTGTCCAGTGGTGGTTGTTGTGGCGCGGGGGGTTTCTTCAAAATTCACCCATCTAGGATTACACTATGGTTCTTAAACTGCGGGGTAGGCACAAATAATAAAGCTGAGCTATTGGGCTTATGGGCTGCCCTCTTTCTTGCCTCCTGCTGGTCTATTGATCATCTTCACGTCCTTGGTGATTCGCGAATTATCATTGATTGGATTTCCCAAAAGTCCAAGCTTCAAACAGTCCACAATGATAGCTGGAAGGATAAAACCTTGGAGCTGTCAAAAACTTTTGCTGACGTCAAATTTCATCATATCCCCAGATCTCTCAATAGAGAGGCGGACGCCCTCTCAAAAAGGGCTTTAAAGAAAGCAGTCGGTAGACTCTCGGTTTTCCATAGAGATAGAGGGATCGAGAGTCCCATCACATCTATAAATGTCTTTGAATGATGTGGGCTGCTTTTCTTTTTTTGCTGTTGGTGGTTATTTGGGTGTTTTGCTCGCTGTTTTTACCTTTCTTTTTCGGTTGTTCCTCATTGACTGTATGCTGGTTTTGGTCCCTCCCTGTTGGTGGATTTTCCGGGTTTCGGTAATGCTGGCAGCTTTGCATTGAAAAAAAATTTATACTTTATATAAATTGGAGCAATTTTCTCTTGGAAAAAAGTAAAAATATTTTCTCATACAATTATAAAATTGCACATTCCATAGCTTTACATGTATATATTATATAACTTCATTTTTTATTACAGAATTAATGTTTGCGTGCATTGCTAAATAGGATTCATTTTTTTAATAAAGGTATGATGATTTTAATTTAACATATGCATATCAATTCCACAATTTCCTGTGTCATTGCTCCAAATTTCTTCACGGTGCCTACCATCCCGGAGAGAAAATGCTGGCCGAGTTTCCTTTGCTCGATCCTTCCCCATACTTCCAATGTAAACTAAACCGGAGGGGCCAATGACCGAGGCGTAAGTATTTCCCTCACTGTGTATTAACTATGGAATTAACGACCCTGGAGTTGGTCCCGGAGTTCTCCTGCGTGAGAGGATGTGTCAAGCTCGTCTACACCAGCAATGTGTCCACGCATTCACTGGGCGTTGTCCCCAATATTTGTCGCATCGCCAACACCCCATCCGAGGGTTGGCAATCCTCTGATGAAAGATCAGAGCAAGTTGTCGGTAAATAATCTTTTTGCGAAGGGTCCCGGGGCTTGTCCCAGCTGTCCAGACAACCTCGGATTCCTTCATTAGCCATTCGATCCAATAGTTTTATTGTTGAGCGGTGAACATGAGAAGGGATGAGAGATGGGATTTGTTTGATGAGGAGTTTGGAGAAGAAGAAAGAAAGTATTTTAATGTCCACGAGGCTAACAAAACTCTATGGGACTGATCGCCTTGCATTTCAGTCCTTTTCTTGTTCAACTTGATGATGAGCTCCTCCAATTTTTCCATTGTCTCATCGTTGAATAAATTATTCCAAAAGCTAGCTGTCAAAATACTTACATAGCGGTCCCTATTGTTTTTGAAAGCTTCACACTCTAAAATGAAATGTTTTTTTGTTTCCACTTTTCCGGAGGTGCAAAACATACACACCCTTTGATGCTTTCGAGAGAGGCTTCGATATGCCAGCTAGTGGAGATCCATGTTGAATGTGAGTCAGCATGTGAATGATTAGTTCTAAGTCACCCACTGCCACTAATTTGGTGAAGCGTTCTTTGATGGCTATCTTAAGACCTTCTTTGAGGGATTTGATTTATGTCGCATTGTTGATGTATATGCCTAGCTTCCCTGCATAAGTTCTAATGATATATCTATTATCACTTCTTAAGATCCCTCCATAGCCATCCAAGCCCAGGTTTCCTTTTGAGGCCCCATCAAAGTTTAATTTGATGAAGTCCTGAGGAGGGGGTGACCAGTAGGAGGGTGTGCTACTTGATGGAGAAGCGGGTTTTGAGATGTAAGGTGCATTGATTGGATCTAAATTCAGGGCATTCATGATGCTCCACTCATGGGGGTTGCTTGGCGTGACGAGTAGGAGGGCGTGCTACTTGATGGAGAAGCAGGTTTTGAGATGTAAGGTGCCTTGCTTGGATCTAAATTCAGGGCATCCATGATGCTCCACTCATGGGGGTTGCTTTTCCAGTATTTCTCCATCCAGGTCTGAATTAGTATTGATTCTTGTATGGCCCGAGTGATGTCCCATATTTTGTTGGGGTATGAGTACTCTGTTTTAAATATATGTTTATTCCTTTCCTTCCACGTTTCCCATAACATGAAGCATGGAATAAGTTTCCAAGATCTATTGATGATCGGATTTTGGGTGACACTTTAAGTCCATTTTTCAATGGAGTCTTGAATATTTTTCCTGTTGTCACTGAACCTATGGAAGATCAATTCACCCCAGTCCCATAGTTTGAATGCAAAGGGGCAGGAGTTGAAACGATGCTCTATTGTTTTAGCTTGGGATTTGCAAATAAGGAAGATTGAAGGTCCTAAAAATCCTTTTCTAAGGATGTTGTCCCATACTAATGTTTTCTTATGTGCAAGCAGCCAGAGGAAAGTTGAGACCTTCAGCCACAGCTTTTGTTACCAAATACGTTCCTGGATTCCTTGCTTAGGGTGATTCTTGTGGCAAGTAGCAATGTGATATGCTTCTCTAACCATGAAGTCACCACTTGTAGAGTTTCCCCAACAAAGTTTATCTTGTTGATTATTAACTTTGATTTTCCTTGCATTCAGCTCGTCCCAAAAGATTTCTATATTTCCTTGCTCTTAGAGCCTCATCCATTGATCTTTGGTCATCCATATGCGCCATTGGTGATTCATTGTCACAGGGAAGCAGTGGTGCACTATATCTATTTTGTTTTGATTGGACATGGTGGTATTGATATCCAGCAAGTCCACTCTTTTTTACCATTTGGGTAACTTTTGTCATATGTCATCTCGAAAGAGGGTAGACATCCCATTGTGTTTCCTAGAAGCAATGGTGTTGGATCAATGTTTTGTTTTTCCATGCAATATTCCAAATGTTGGAACCCGGGGAGAGTTGTTTGTGCATATCAATTGACCATCAAAGTCATCTTTTGCATATTTTTGTTTCCATAGGCGTGCCCACAGAGTTTTGGGGTTGTTTAGCTATCGCCACTATAGTTTGGCACCCATAAACTTTCCTAGGACTTCTGGATCTCGGAGTCCTAATCCTCCATCCAGCTTTGGAAGACATATTGTTTCCCATGACACCAGGGCCCATTTTTTGTGCTCTTTATTTCCTCCCCAGAGTAAGGTTCTATGCATATTTCTTACAATGTTCAGGATGTACTTTGGGGAAGCTAGGACTGAAAAAATATACATAGGCATTGCTTGTAAGACTAATTTGATTGGGACTAATCTTCCTACCAAGTTGAGTGAACGGAAGGACCAGCACTCAAGTTTTGTATCCATCCATGCTAGGA
>SNQJ01S0252415.1:0-10320 GCA_010110895.2 Picea sitchensis | reverse complement strand
CATCCGATTCTTTCAATAATTTCGCTAGACTCCTAATAACCTTTTGACCCTCCACCGTTGTTTCTTGGACCAGTGTCATGTTAGGCTTGTGAACTTCCACTAGTGTAGTTAAAGCAAGGTGTTTAGAGGCCAAGACCTCGAATATTCAATGATAAAATAATCATTTAGAAACCCTAGGGAGGTTTTGTCCTGCTGTAGGGATCCCTTTAATGGATTTCTGTTTACCTTGTTCAATCTCCTACCAAGATGTTTCTTGTGCATGGTGTAGGGATGATTTTCTAGCCACTGAGGAAGGAGCAGGATCCTTAACATGATCAAACCCTAGATGATCTTCCGACGGTTTTCTCCACTCCCATTCTATCCCTTTCTATACTTTAAAAGATATCTATCTGTACTTTTGTCTTCCTGCCCTTCCCCAATGCTAGACTACCTTTGACTAAATTTCACATCTTCAGTGCAATCACAAGAGGAGCTACCCTATTGGGAGGTAGGGTTTTCATTCTTGTTTCTGTTAATATTTTTGGTGTAACTACGGAAGATATTCTTGTATATTTGCTTTAGTCAAACCTTTAAAAGGTTATTATAATTATATTGTACAAGTCCGCTCAACATAAATTATTATATTATTGGTATTTTACTAATAATTGTAAAAAGCCCCATTGTGGCTAGTCGGCCCTGTTTTATTGGTTAGCTAGGTCAAGAGTCATGTCTCTTCAAGAGACACTGTTGTGTATAAATAGAGGATATGTTCCTCTCATTTGGACACACACTCACACACTTCTCTTATGCATCTTGGAGCGCAGAAGAAGGTCTAGCGCACAAGTCTTGGAGACAGGTTCTTTTGGTGTTTTGGTCTTGGTCTTTCTTGGAGAACTATAGCGCATCATTGTACTGGTTGAAGGAATCGATATTGAGGATTTTGGTTGCTGGGTTTTCTCCCCCACAAGGGTTTCCCAGGATAATCTTTGTGTTCTATTGTATCTGTGATTGTCTATCTTTCAGTGATCCTAGTACAGTTGCTATTGGATTAAGTAATTGTAATTGTGTAACTAGAAAATTTAAAACTCCAACAGTTTCCATGGGCAAGGTAAAGATCCCCCCTTTACCAGGACTTTGGTTGACTGCAAAATCCAAGCCTTGAACAGACTGTTTAGAGGCTTGAGGTCCCTCCTTCGATGCCTGAAAACCCTGGATTGCATTTATAGCTTTCACCAAGATCTCTTCCTCTTCCTCAACTAAATTACCCTTCTTCGATACTACTGGAAATTGACCCTTCTCTGTTGTTGCAATAGGATGGAGGATAATTGGGTCTTGATTCAGAGTCATTCCCCCTCAGATTGCTTTGCATTCTTCTTTCCCACCTCTTTTACCTCTGTTTTTCTCATCCAAACTTTCCTTATAAAGGAGTGAGAAGAGTCCTCCACTACATTGCCATAAACATGGCAATGGACTCACCGAAACAACATCTTGTTATAATCCATAATTTAAGTATGGACTGCAACACCAACCACGATCTCCATACTATCTTAAAGACCCTCTCTTATCTGAAGATACACTAAGATTCGGGCCACTATCTAATAGACACATGATCTGAAAAAGGCATCAATATCTATTGTTTTGTCTAGAAAATTTCTTGTCTCTAAAAACTTTTCAGACCACAGCTCCATTGGTAAACCAGGTAGCTTGACCCGAATTGGAATCTTCTTCGATGCTTCGGATCTAAGGTTGAGACTTGAAACAAACAATCCAGGCCTTTAGAAACAAAAATCCCTCCCCCCCCACCCTTCCTCGCAGTAATAGCAACCCCTTAAAATATTCTTAGAATCTTCCTCAGTATGAAAAAGGAATTGAATTCATTCCTTGGTTAGTATATGGAAAATAGGCTTAAACCCTAAAATCAGAACCAAAACTTTTCCATATAGTCGTTTAATGAATGCTTGGAGATGTGGCGACCACGGAGTTTGCTAATGAGGGATTTCCTAAATAATTCCAGAGATCGTTCCACCCTTAAGTCTTTCCTAAAATCATTCTAACCCTCTACTTGCTCTGCTTCACCATTTTCCTGGCCCTTTTTACCTTGGGAATCTTAGGATTTTCTTGACCACACTGGATCATCTTCTTATCACTTGATAGTGGTTCCAGATCCAATCCCTTGCCGATGAAACTGGATTGCCATAGGTTCTCCTCTTCAGAAAGCTTGGATTTTTGATAGATAGAGGACTGAACAGTGGGTTTTGCACCAACCCTATCTTGGTTTTCCTTACCATACCCCTCATCTTGTGTGGTTTGATGTGAACTCTAACATCATTAACTGTTCCATAAATGCTACCCCCTTCGACAACTGCAGCTATCGATCCCTCCTTAAGTCCTTCACCAGGAATATTTTCACTTGTACAAACGACTTTAGGATCTTTGACAGGACTGCATGGAGGGATATATGATGCACTTTTGTAATGTTGTCCTTCCCATACCCCTTGTCGTGTGTGGTTCAATTTGGAACTCTACCATCATTAACTGTTCCATAAAGGCTATCCCCTTCGACAATTGCACCTATTGATCCCACTGATCGTCCACCAGGAGTATTGTCACTCATACAAACGACTTTAGGATCTTTGACATGGACTGCATGGAGGGATATGTGATCCACTTTTGTAATGTATTCTGCTGTTTTTTCCAGAGCAATAGAGATCCCCATGGAATCCCAATCCTTGTATTCAAGCCTAGAGCTAATCCCCTTTGGAACCGAATACACGATAATTTGTTGGCCCTCTTAGTGGTCTTCGGAAAATTCTATCAATTCCTCCTTGATCTCCATTCTCCCCTCTTGTCACCTTCTTCCTATATGAGTAGAGCATTATTTTGATATGTATTATTTGACATCTTATACATCTTATATATCAGTTTTTTTTTTCATATTTATGTGGCAATGTTATTATTTGATGCTGTTGTTAGTTTAGATATTTTAAAAAATGAAAAAAAAACCTAAATATTTTTCTATTTTCTAGGTTTGTTGATATTTGCCGATATTTTCCCCATTTTTTCCAATATCTTGACTTCATGAGCCTCGAAGATATAGTGCCGGTACTGATATTTGCAACATTGATTTTGTATTTTTGAGGGAGCATTCTTGTACATTTCCTAGTGCCCCCCTGAAAAGGGAATGCAGGGAAATGCCCCCATTGGATAGCCACATTGTCGGAGCATGGGGAGTGGGTGTCCTTCCCTTGGGAACATGTCCCTGTGTAACACTGGATATGCAAATGTGCAAATTCATTTACAACTTGAGTTTCAATCAGTGTGCTAGTTTCAATGTTTTTTTTTAGTGATCTTAAGTTCAGATTTATGGAGTGTTGGAACTGTTTGTTTAGTTAATTTTTAATTAAGAAATACTAAATTGGCAGACTCTTCCATTTCTACTTTCAAAGTGTTGTTGAAATTGATTATTCCCTATATAAGAATATTCAGCCATTCTCTGTCCTGTTTTCAAGTTACTCAGTTTTTTGTTCTAGGTGCTGGAGCTTCTTGATGTGATTCAATTTCGGCCTCCTGAAACTAGTCTCAACTTTCCACAACCAGTACTGAAGTTCAAGGATGATTTATTGGTAAGATTCTCATGGAATTTTAGTGAAAGGAACAAACATACAGATTGCCTTTTAATATTTATCGATTTCATATGCTCAATAGTAATCCTCTTGATGGACATCTATAGGTTGATGAGACACTGGGAAATTCGGCAGTAGTAGAGAAGGGTGGAGTTTATTACTATTCAGAGAGAGGGTACCGGCTGATTGATCTTGCTGCTTTTCGGGATAAGCTTTGGCAGGTTATTAATTTGTTTCTTATTTTGATAATGGTCAATTCAGGAGGGAATCTGCTGACTATTGTGATTGGGTCATATGTAACCAAGGCATGGTAGGTAGAGCTTTTATCTTTGTTCAGTGGGTCTCCCGTTCATATTGATCTGAATGTTTATAGTCCATTATCTTTTTCAGGAATATAGGCGGATAGAAGCCCAATCAGATGCTGTTATTCATGAAAGAAGGTTGGCTGAATTAAAGAATATCGTTCAGCAGTTGTTAAGATGGGGATGGAAATACAATAAAAATCTTGAGGAGCAAGCAGCTCAGTTGCACATGTTAGTTGGCTGGTCACAGCTTGTGGAGGTAAAATCCTTAGATATTTATATTTTTTTCTCTATGATTAGTAATCCCATTTATTCTCTTTAAATCATCTTCCCCAGGAGTTCAGATTAACGGGTTTTTGAGCTAAACACAAATGGCTGTTATCAATAATGCAGATTTGCACCTAGCTATTCAATTATTTACCTGTTTGGATGATTGCTATGTATGTTCTGTCTTATAATTTGGAAATTGTTATGTTTGTCTAGTGGCATTTCTATCCTATGTTACTCTATACGCTTGTGCAAGGCCTGGGATATGCCTTATCACATATCAGCTAATTGCAAAATTCGGCGATTTTTTTTCTTTGGGCATGTATAAGATATTAATTGCTATTAGCTTGGTAATTGCAACATGTAGCAACTATATGAGAAATCTATTTGTTTATTCAGTTTGATAAATTTAATCAAATAGTAGAGAAATGTTTCTATGACAAACTGTTGACTCTTATCTGTGTATTATTCAATTCCTAAATCTCCAACAATGCTGGTAAAGATGATGGAGGTAGTGGTGCAAATGGATATGCTTGTCGATATGCCCCTTGCCTCTGCATGGGTACGACCATGGTGTGGTGCTGATATGCATGCAGCTCCGGATACAGCCAGGCCATGCTCAAGATAAGGCTGGGCCATGCTCAGGATATCTAGTGGAATGTCTGGCATGTATCCAGCACTGTATCTCGAAAACCCTAAACTTTACATTCAAACCCTATTTGTGGATCCCCTTACTCTTAATTTTTTGGTGAATGATTCTCTGTAGTGGTATGTGACATGTGTAGTGTGTGTCTCTCTCTGTTTATTTATTATACTATCTATCTACGTACTTGTACTATATACTTTKTGACTTCAGAAAATGAGGTTGGAATCACTAGTATTCACAGATCAACATTCTTTGTTTAAAAAAGTTTTAAACTATTTTTTTCTCAAACTGTAGCCATTTTAGAAAACCTCCATAAAACTTATATTTTAAGAGAACAAAATGGATGTACTAGAGCCAATGAGCTTCTTCTTGTACTATATACTTTGTGACTTCAGAAAATGAGGTTGGAATCACTAGTATTCACAGATCAACATTCTTTGTTTAAAAAAGTTTTAAACTATTTTTTTCTCAAACTGTTGCCATTTTAGAAAACCTCCCTGAAAGTTATATTTTAAGAGAACAAAATGGCTGTACTTGAGCCAATGCGCTTCTTCTTTACTTTTATTCGTTTTATGCATTACTGTGCTTGAATTTAAGATTGATATATCATATCCAACATTCTTTTGTACATGCGGTAATCAGTGTGACTGAAAATATGCAACCTGGCTATCTATGATATGAAGGATTGGAATACTATTAAAATACGAGATTTTATTGATGTGGAGCTTCAGTACTTTGATGCTCTAGGGCATAGATCATGCACCATCAGACTGACAGATATACCAACTCTAGATGGGTACGCTGTAGTAGGCCTCCTGGCAGTGGAATTGCCCCCCAGATTCAACCGGAAAGCAAGGTTTCTATCAAGAGTTTCTTCCCTTCAACCTTGGATGGTAGGTGAACGGGGCTTCCTTGTCCTTATGCTCCTCCCAGGATTGTAAAGCTGGGTCCGCTTAGCCTTGGTCACTCCCCAACGGATGTCATCTTTCATTGCATTGATCCTTTCATAGTGATCGATGACTACCACAGAGGGCTCGTATCTCGGTCCCCTCCCTTGCCCTTGGCCATCAAGACTAGTAGGCTTTGACATCCTCTCTCTCTCAGCACCGGGAACTATAGTCTCTGACCTTCCTATTGTGTCACTGTGCTTACACTATCTTGTCTTTTGTCTAGAAGTAGACTGTTAGCGACGAGTGTATAGCTTAGCTAGACACTTAGTTCTATTTCCTTCTTTTCACTTTTTTGCTTTCAGTATTGATATAGGAGTTGCTTTTTGACTCCCACACTTTATTCACACTGGGTACACCTTTTAGTCCCATTGACTTAATAAAATTATCCTATTTTATTTAATGTTTACAAAAGATACCCTAAATGGTAATATCAATGGGAATTCTTTCTTGTTGGCTTTATTTGCAAATTAATGAATGATGTTTTGAATATTTTATTTCATCAGTGTGTGTATTGATGTATCCTAGCTATATTCTGTCTAGACTATTCTAAAAATTTGTCAGAGCTGTACCAGATACAGTACAGATATCTGTGTTGGTGCAACTTACTTTCTAACTTTTCCAAAAGAGCTAGTTTTGTTAGCAAGTATGCAATTCATCTATTGTGCTTATCCCGTTTCTTATGTGGCCTCTTACTTTTCCAAGGTTGAATTGAGATGCCTTTTGTTGACAGTGAGTTGGCTGTTTGAAATTTATTGAGTGTATTTGGTAGGCAAACTTTGGAGTGACCAAGTTTACTTTTATTATTCTTTTGCTTCAGGTGGCTGTATCTAGACGCATGGAATTCATGGGAAACCGTCCTCAGACATTATTTGAGTTAGTTGACCATACATTTTCAGATGGAGTCTTTATCGAGCTGATTTTGGTAGCTGAATAATTGTATTATTTGCTGACAATTTATTTACTCTTCCAGAATACTTGATGCCTCATTGGGTGCGACCACATCACAAGATTGTTCCCTTAAAATGGCTTTGTCTTTGACTCAGGTATATATCAATTCTTTAATCAGTAGTACTTTATGATTCATGATACAAAATAGAATCTTTTGATTCATGAGAATGATGATTGTTTGTTTATTACTGGTGCAGGTTGTTCTAACTTGTATGGCAAAACTGCAAGATCAAAGTTTTTTTTCACCTGGAGGTGAAAGTGCAGATAATGTCACATATGTTGATCTTCTATCTACAGCACGCCTGTCAAATAGTGCTTGTCACTCAATCTTATTAAAGCTTGTTACTGCGATTCTCCGTCATGAGTCCTCTGAAATATTACGGAGGCGGTATTTGGAATTTAATATTTGAAACATAGCTATATTGGTTTACCATTCTAGTTTGTCATTTTTTATTTCTGAAGAAATTTATTGAACTTTTGCATTTGCAGCCAATATGCAATACTGGTGAGTTATTTCCAGTATTGTAGAGGCATGGTTGATTCAGATGTGTCATTGGCTATCAAGCGAAATTTACTGCTTGAAGGACAGGATGGAGAAGATGATGTAGAACTTCAGAAGGTACTGATGTTATATTTTATTTCGAGCTGACATATTATGACAATTTGTATTTGTTGATGTTGTTCTTTGACTTCTGTCTAGTAGAATGGATGTTATTTGCTAAGGTTTCATTTTGATTCATGGTTTATAATTTTCTCAGATAGACAAAGACCATGCAGAACTGGCCCAAATGAATTTCTCAATATTGAAGCGAGAAGCCACAACTCTTTTTGAAGTGGTATATTTCATTTTTATTTTCATCTTAGGGTAACAATGATCTATTTCTTTGATGTCATTTTTCATTTTTTTTAGTAAATTGAAAGCTTAAATAATGAACAATTAAGATATTGATGCGTTGGTTTATGCTACTTGTTTATACAAATACACAATAACTTTGCATTCACGTTATGGCCTTGTTAACCGCTAGATTTTCACCCTTGAAAATCTTGAGGGTTAAGAGCCCGCATGCACTATTTGGGTTGGCATTCAGAGATTTTCCCAGAGTTTAGCACTTGTGTGAGTCAAAGGTTGGTTTCCATCAGAGACAGGTACAGGATTGGTATATGGTTGTGTTTGCTTCAAAGATAGAGTTAGCTTGGTTTCCCATACATTTGAGAGAGATGTCTATATATAGCAGGTGACCCTACTTTTTAGGAGACAGTGATTGGAGACTCATGGGACAATTTTGAGCATACAGAGTTGGTCCTTGCATGATTTTGAGCCCGATGTCATTTTTCCTTGTGATATGCAAGAACTTTCTATTTTTAGGAGGGTGAGCTCCATGCCTCAGATCAGGTTTTTGAATGTGCAGTATTGATCCTTGAGCCATTCAGAGTCTTTTGGACGTTTTCCAGGGTGATTTGTCATCAATTTCTATTTTTAGTAGGTTGAGCACTAGGGCTTGCATGTCGATTCTGATTGGATATTTGGAATCCACTTGGATATTGACATGTGAGGACATCTATTTTTAGCAGTGTATATTTTTAGACAATGACACATGGAGGTGTTCTCCTAGGTATCCTGCACATTTTTGACAGTTTCTTATTTTTTAGGAGCGGGACCCTATTTTTAGTAGTTTCTATTTATAGTAGTGGTGTTTGGCTCCAGAGGTGACAAGTGGCAACGTAAAATTTTGACATGTGGCAATGATTCAATGTGACATGTGGCATCTACTTGGCATCATTTGATGAGAGGGCACACTTTCCAAGGAAAAAGCATTAAAGTAAAAATTAATTAATTAAAGGGGTAGCATGGGTGAGGTGGCAATCCCATGGAGATGATTGAGCCAATCAAGGCATAATTTTCTCACTAACCTTTCTCTCACTCTCCATAACTCCACTTTCCATGCATTAATTCCTCTAAATTCCCTTTTAATTTCTCTTAAACACTAAATCCCTAAATAGGGCGCAATTCCTCATGTTGGCTAACTTATGCATGGCTTGGCCAAATTTAGTGTTTAAACTTTAAACATGCTTTGGATTCCTAGTTTTATCCTCCATACATTTCTCTCCCTCCTTAAAGCTAAAACGCATAAATCCCTTGCTTATTATTTCCCTCTTGTTCTTAGAATGCACCCTCACTCTTCTTGGTTCCCTCACACATATGGCACTTTTCCTCTTGAGAACTCATTCTTCTCTTTGCATGCGCCACCTCACATTCTCTCTCCTAGTTCCTAGTCCCTTCCTCCTCTAAAACACCTCTTCTACACCTTCACTCCCTTACATGTGGGTGTTTATTTCTCTTCTCTCTCATTCTTTAGTCTAGTTACTCTCTCTTTGAGAAAGGATAGTCATTGTACCGGTTGTGGACTTGTCTATTGTGGTGCAATTAACACTTTGGCAAGCCTATAATAACGAATTGTTGTGTTTTTGACGAACTTTCCTTGTTGTTGGTATCTTGTTTTATTCTTGCAATTAGATTAGTAGTTCTTAAGCATTTATTGTGATTTTAAGCTATCTTTTATGTGTTTTTCTTTCTTGCTTCTTGTATCTCTCGTGTGCTAACACTGCAGGATCCCTACAAGCAATGTAAAATCATCTTTTCCTAACACATTGGTAGTGTGTTTATATGCTGTCCAAAGCCCTTTTTGCTGCTGTTTTTTTGTGTTTTTTTGCAGAAAAATCAGTCAACAAATCAGTAGCCTGGTACCTAGGGACTCCCCCCTATGGTTGGCACGCACCAGCGGAAATGGAGAGGGGTCTTGCCCATGACAATTTGGGGCATTTCTCCTTGAATTAACACCTTCTTCATTGTTTTTTTTTTTTTTTTCTGTTATATCAACTCAATTGGAGGGTGAAAATGTTGAATTTTCACTATGCTAGGCTCATGCATGAAGTTTATTTCATTTAGCATGTACTTGAACCAAAAAAAAATGCAGCTACACCATACACAAGTGCTGCAATAACCAAGATCACAAGAAGAATTACCATGCACAAGAACACAAGAAATATCCTAGGAAACGCTTTTACTCCAGGGAAGAAAACCCAACAATTCTTTGCTATATTCTCAAGAGAAGATTCCCCAACCATAAAACCCTAATGTACACGAGGGTGCTCTACAACCTTGAAACTTGCGCCCAAGAGAGGTGCACACTTCAGCCCTAAAATGTACTTGCTGAAATTTCCAAATGACAAGTGACAAGTGTGTTTCCTCAATGGGGAAATCACCTTTATTTATACTAGACCAGGCACAACAATAGGTCGACCTCAATAACTCAGAAATATAATTATTATTACAATAATCCTTAATTATCTTTCACATATGGTGGGGCCGACTTGTACCCTTTACATCACAATTAGGGTTATAAGCAAATCTTACACTTAGACAATATAGCAAGGGATCCACACGTCCACTAGTGCTCAGCCATTAGGGACACGTCCACCTGCTCATCCACAGGGACGTCAGAGGACTGATGAGATTTTCCGGAGTCAAGGAAAATATACAGTGGAGATACTGAAGAAAATATACTATGGAAAATCTCATCAGTCCTCTGCCATACTTATTCCTC
>SNQJ01S0252414.1:0-12747 GCA_010110895.2 Picea sitchensis | reverse complement strand
TCAGTCTTGTTGCAGAAAAATGAGCAAGGGCAAGAGCAACCTATTGGATTCTTTAGCAAGGCATTGAGAGATGCAGAACTCCGGTATGAGATCATGGAGAAGCAAGCTTATGCCTTGGTGAAAGCCCTCAAAGCTTTCAGAGTCTATGTCTTGCACTCAAAGATTGTCGCGTACGTTCCTTCTTCCTCTATGAAGGACATCCTCGTACAGCCTGACATAGACGGGAGAAGAGGTAAATGGATTGCCAAGATCCTGGATTTTGATTTGGAGGTTAAGCCCACCAAATTGATAAAGGGGCAGGGTTTAGATAAGTTGATGGCTGAATCCAACTGTAAAGCTTTGGGGATTAACTTCATCAATGAACAGGCCGAGTCATCCAACAAGAGTTCCCAAGGTGCTTTATCGCTAGAAGCATGCCCCTAGTACAAGGATATCTTGTACTTCCTACAAGAATTGAGGCCTCCTGATGGCATGGAAAGAAGTAAGGCAAGAGCTCTAAAGCTCAGGGTGGTCAGATATTGCCTCATTGACCAAACCTTGTACTGGAAAGATCCTTTAGGGGTATTTTTAAGGTGCCTGGACCCACAAGAAGCCCAGCAGGTTACATTTGATTTCCACAATGGCCTTTGTGGGGGGCATCATTTTTGGAAGACCACAGCCCATAAGATCCTCCGAGCTAGGTATTACTGGCCCACTTTATTCCCTGATGTCTGAAAAAAAATCAGAGCTTGCATCAAATGCCAGAAGTTCGCAGGAAAGCAGTAGCTCAAATCTCTTCCATTAAAGCTCGTAGTAGTTTCAGCACCCTTTCAGTAGTGGGGATTGGACTTCATTGGAGAGATTCATCCTCCCTCAAGTGGCTAGCACAGATGGATCCTGACTGCGACAGACTATTTCACCAAATGGATGGAAGTTGTTCCCACCAGGAGCACCTCCCACAAAGTAATTATCAGCCTCCTGGAGGATATCATAGCCAGAATTGGATGCCCTAGTAGAATTGTCACTGATAACGCCACCCCCTTTAGGTCTTAGACTTTGGTCAAGTTCTGCAAACAGTTTGAGATCTCACTGGTTCACTCTACTCCCTATTATCCTCAAGGAAATGGACTGGCGGAATCTTCCAACAAAATCCTGATCAAGCTCATTAAGAAATTAGTGGAAGACAATAAAAGGGCCTGGGATTCAAAGCTCAAATTTGCTCTATGGGCTGACCGAGTGACAACGAAGAAGTCCCTAGGCATCTCACCCTTCCAACTTGTTTATGGAATAGAGGCCATTTTCCCTACTCAGCTCGCCTTATCTGTGGCAAAATTCCTCCAGGACCTTGAAGGAGAGCCTGACAATATGGTCAGAAGGATTCATTAGACAGTGGAAGTGTAGCAGATCAGAGAATAGGTCATGGACAGGGCCTACAACCATCAGCAGAAGATCAAGCAGGCCTTTGACAGGAAATGAAGAAAGAAAGAATTCGAGCAGGGTGATCTGGTGCTCAAATGGGATGCACCCAGGCAGGACAGGGGCAAGTACAGTAAGTTTTATGCCCTCTTCTTTGGGTCTTTCAAGATCCTTGAAGTATTCTCGAACAACACATACAAGTTGCAGGATATGGAAGGTGAAGAAGTTTTTAGTGGCCTAGTAAATGGGCATTTCTTGAAAAAATGTTTTTTGTGAAATGTTTTTTGTGAGCCGCGGTCGGCTGTTTTGTTTTTGTAAATATTTTTTTTTGTTTTCAGTTTAATAAATGACTCCTTAGCCCAACAGCAAGGCACGGAATCTGCAAAAGTGTTCTTAGAGCATCAACGACTCTATCCCTCATGTAGCCAAATGTTAGCGATATTTCTGGTAAGGGTGGTAAAATGCGAAGGAATGGGTGAAAAACCCACTTGTCCTAAGTTCGGGATGCAAATGCGTCAGTGTTTAAGTGGAAATCAATTCTGGACGGCAAGATTTCGTGCACCCAGATCAACGACGCGCATCGGATTCCAGAGCCCCCCCACCTTTCTACCTTTAAGTGGAGGGGGGGGGGGTCCGGAATCGGGGGTGTACCTCTTCAATGGTCAAGATCAAAGTGCCCGGATCAATGGCACTCAAGGCAATTCCAGACTCCCCCCGCCTTTATAACTTTAAGTAGAGGGGGGGGGGTCCAGAATCAGTCGCCCATCTTCCCAAAGGCCGAGATCAAAGCGCTCAGATCAACGTCGCTCAGGCGTTCCCATCCTTCTCAGCTGCTCTGTTTTAAATCAACGTGGGCCCCCTTCCTACCGTGTCATCTTTCATATCATCCACTCACCATCTGCCATGTGTCCCACTCCATTCCACGTCAGCTTCCCGTTAATAACAGGCCCATTATATCTCATCTTCTGCTCCCTCTGCCTATTGCCTTCCGCCACGTGTCTTCCCCCATCACCGCTCTCACACCTCATCACTTCACATCTCATCCTTGTTGTTGTGGCACCACCACTCCCATCATATGCCCCATCCTTCGCGCTTTCCTCCACTCATATTCATCAAGTTGTTCATCTAGTCCAGGCGGCAGCGCGAGAGGCCGTTCACGTCCCAAAAGGTGTCGAGTTGGTCGGGCCATCCCCAATCCCAATGAAGCAGTTATTAAGGTAGTTGGTGGTGGTTAGACATTGCCTCCGCCATAATGGGAAAGTCAGGAAACGAATTAAAGGCACGTCGGTTCGCCCACGGAACTATCAAAAGTTTGATTGCATCTGCCATAAGTTGCACGATCATTCAGAGATGGCAGCTGCAGATTGTCAGAAGCCATGCTGACGCAATATGTTTAATGCAGCGTCTCGGTTCTGTTGCTGTTGTTGTTTTGAGTATATGTAGGCGTTTTCACCATTTTTGTATCTATCGATGGTTGAGCAGAGCTCCCGGTTGTAAAGTTTTAACAAAGCACTGTTAATCTGGTTATGTATGGACTTTTGAGACTTCTTGCCTTATGAATGCCAGTTTCTTTCATGACTTTGTTTACACTGTGTTAGAGCAACTCGGAATTGGAGGATCCAGTCGAGCTGTAGCTGTTATAGGATGATGTTGTAATGGATCACTGTAATAGTTGCACTGTCTCTAATCAGTTCTTGTGATTTTCCCAGGGCTGAGTGATTTGGAATTGGAGGATCCAGTCAAGTCCACTTTCAGTTTCTTGAGACCCTGAACCAAGCAAATCTTGTATTCAGAGTCTTTCTTCTGCAAACTGTCGAAATCTTGTTGCCCAAAGTTGTTTGTTCACCTTTCTTACTAAGTCTTCCACCTGTTCATCTTTTAATCAACCCACTGGCTGAAGTTAGGTCAAGACCTCCTTTGTTACTTACGTACCATGCCCAGTCCCTGAGTTAGAGTGATATCTCCCCGAGTCTCTACCCATCTGATCATCTATTAAAACAATCGTGACATAAAATTGATGGGTGTCAGGCTATGCTCTTGCAAGCAATCCAGGAGTGACTTCTGACGCTAACAACCAGTTTGGGAGACAATTCCCCAAGCCATCACTCAAATCCCCTTCTTTTACCCTCCACTGGGCATCGAAGCTTTCCAGGTAGCCGAAACGCTTACCCTCCCTAATATGGTGTTAGCAATCCCAGTTTGGTATTTACATCCACCCGAGATGTTCCCTCGAACATCTCTTTCCCCCCAAATGGAAGGAATCCCAATGACGATTCCCATACCCTCTACTCCCCCACTCACTACCCCCCCCTGCCAGAACTTGGGGCAGGAGAAAGAAAAAGAATCCCATAGCTCCACTTCCTCCGCACGTCCAACCCCCTTGCATGCTATTTGAGAAAGATGGACACCAAACCAACAACTACCCATCCCTACCAGAGTTACGGAATTTGATTCCACTCAATCAAAATCCCTCAACGCTCGCCAGTACTATCACTACCACCCCCCATTCAAGTAGTAAAGGGTTGTCAACCAAATTCGCTTGTGCTATATGCTCAGAATATGGCCATTATACCCACCATTGCCCAGCACTGCCATGCTTTTGGCAGACATTTTAGCCGTAGTATGCCAAATCTTCCAGAGCAACCCCAGTCTTGCTACATCATCCTTAACAAACATCCATCCGTTATGTCACCACTTCCATCAATGAACGCATGAGATTCCCTTGCTCTCTATGTGAATCATTGGATCACTTTACATACCAGTGTCTTATGATCATTGAATACAGGCAATGCCAATTGAATTTGCTTCACAGACCCACAGAGTCAATAGTTGACCTTACCTCATCACTGGAGGTTCTTCATGTCATTTCTCCCAAACCCGAGGCCCTTCCAATGCCTCCACAGTTCTTAGATGACTTATCTGAGGATTCACCCCCCAACTCTCCCACTCATTTCCCTACGAACATTTTACACCCAACTACCACAGGTACTCCTCAGTACTTCAATATTTGGTTTATGTCAAGCGAACCATCACCATCTCCTTGCGTTGTTTCCCCTTCTTATTCATCACCAGGGGGCAACCACACAACAACAGTCACCGATATCACTCTTCATGACCCCTTGTATTCCTTTCACTTCCACTGTGATGAGGAAATACTTGAAGAGTTAAACAACCTTGACTACCCATGGGATGTGCTACACCACCATGCACTCCACATGAAGCCTCCACGCCTCCTAACAAACACCCCATCTACGCGGTTGAAACCAAAGATTTTATCCCATCAGGACCTATCGACTGGTTCAAGAACCCCATTCCTGCCCCTGATGCTTTTGAAGAAGGCAACATGGCCAACATTTCCCCAACCATTAAAATCGACATTTCCATAAAAAATGGCATCGTCAAGGAAATCACCATTGGAGCTGCTTGCACTCCTCAAGAAATCACCACCTATAAATCCCTCTTCCAGGAATATCGGGATATTTTTCCTAGTCATACACGGAAATGCTTGGCCTCGATCTCTCTATAGTCGAACATCGCATCGACACCTAGCTCGACATTCCACCAGTTCTACAAAAACAACGACTGCTGCACACATCCAAAGCAGCAGCCATCAAAGCCAAAATTGACAAATTACGCGTTGTCGGGTTCATTTATCCCATCGCCTATACATCATGGGTTTCAAACCCTGTACCTGTTAACAAAAAATAGGGCACTATCCATGTTTTCATGGACTTTCATGATCTCAATCACGCATGTCCCAAAGACAACTTTCCAACGCCTTTCATCGATCAAATTATTGACGACTGCGCAGGCCATGAGGCTCTATCCTTCATGGACGGTTTCTCTGGTTATAATCAAATTCAAATTCACCCAGCCGATCAGTATAAAACCGCATTCACTACCCCTTGGGGTAATTTTGCATATCGTGTCATGCCTTTTGGCTTAAAGAATGCTGGCACAACTTTCCAATGGGCTATGACATACATCTTTCACGATCTGTCTCATATCATCCTCGCATACTTAGATGATCTCACAGCTTGATCCAAGAAATGCACCCAACATCTTGATGACTTGCAAATCATCTTCCGAAGGTGTCGTCAGTACAACATCCGCTTGAATCCCCTCAAGTGAATTTTTTGTGTCACCGAAGGGTGGCTCCTTGACTTCATCATGGTATTACCGTGGACCCCCTCAAAGTCCAAGCTATCACCGAAATTCCACCTCCCCAGAATTTACATCAACTTCATAGCCGACAAGGAAAAGCTAACTTTCTATGACGATTTGTCCGAGACTACGCCATTCGCGCACACAGTTTCCTTCGCTTACTACGTCACAACATCCCATTTCACTGGGATGAACATGCCCAATAGTCATTTGACGATCTTAAATTGGCACTCTCCAACGCCCCTTTAATCAGTGCACCTGACTACAATCACAACTATATCCTCTACGTATCAGCATCAGCTGTTTCAGTAGCAGGAGTTCTCGTGCAGCTAGGTGATGAAAATCGTGAGCATGTCATTTATTACGTTAGTAAAAACCTCTCAGGGCCACCCTTGAAGTATAAACACGAAGAGAAACTAGCTCTTTCAGTCGTCCTCGCAATCCAAAAACTGTGTCACTACATTCTACTTCACACAACTAAGGTTGTCGCCGATTCCAACCCGATGAAATACTTGCTCAGTCATCGGCAAATTAACGACAAATTTGCTTGATGGATCGTTGTCCTTCAGTAGTACGATCTTGATCCTTTAGGAGTACGATCTTGAATTCTCAACAGCCAAGAGCAAGAAAGCCCTTGTTCTCTCTAAACTTGTCACAGCCTTCCCCTCTGACACCACCAGTGCCCTCGTCAATACTGACTTTCCTGAAAAACACCTCTTTCACATCACTTCGGATGATCCTTGGTACGACGACCTCCTCGTCTACCTCCGAACTCAAAAGTTTGGTAACCACCTTTCACGAGATGCTCGTCATCGTATTCGCCATCAGGCCCCTCACTACCTCCTCATCAGAGACATCCTATACCGGCGAGGAGTCAACACCATTCTTCATCGATGCCTAACCATTGATGGGGCCGATAGAGTCTTGAGTGACTGCCACAGCGGTGCATGTGGGGGCCATCTTTCGGGAATATCCACTGCTCAAAAGATTATTCGAGCAGGTTACTTTTGACCTACCTTGTTTCACGATTGCATTCACACTGTGAAACGATGTGAGAAGTGTCAACTTTACGACAACAAAACCCACGCACCACCTGCTCTTCTCCATCCAGTCATCACTGTCAACCCCTTTTGTAAATGGGGCATCGACTTCATGACTTGTAATCCCCCCTCCAACAATGGTCACAAATACATTGTTGTTGCCATCGATTACTTCACCAAATGGGCCGAAGCTATGCCCACCTTCAACAACACCGCTGACACCGCAACGCATTTTTTCTTTAACCACGTCATATCTATCTCTGGAGTACCAATCCAACTGGTTTCCGATCAAAGGAAACACTTCGAGAATGAGATTTTCGTCGAACTCTCATCTTGGTTAGGGTTCTCCCACGCGTTTGCCTCACCATATTACCCTCAGTCTAACAGATAGGTTGAAGCAGTTACCAAGGTCCTCAAGACCATGTTACAACGCATGATTAATAAACATAAGACCAATTGGCATCATATGTTATTTTTCGTGCTATGGGCTTATCATACGGTTGTGAAAACAACTACTGGTTTCACACCATTTCATCTAGTCCATGGGGTTAAGGCCACTCTTCCCATCGAGTGTGAAATTCCCACCCTATGCACCGCAATTGAGCTATTACCTGACACTACTCCAATGGATCAGTGCTTGCTGAACTTAGAGTCTCTAGATGAGGATTGTCGATCTTCATTACAGAACAATGAGGCAGCTAAAAAATGATCAAAGGCTAACTTTGATCAACATGTCAACCTTCGCTCATTTCGCGAAGGCGACCTCATCCTGGCTTACGATATCGCTCATGATACCTTTGGCCATGGTAAATTCAAGTCACTATGGCATGGCCCATACATTATCCAACTTTTCCTCACCAAAGGCGCATACATCTTGGCCTCTCCTGAAGGCCTCTCTCTCAAAGAACCCGTCAACAGGTTGTATTTAAAGAAATTTTATTCTTAAACATAGTCATTCTACTTTAGGTTATTTCTTTTATAGTGTTTTGAATCTTTTTTACATCCCTCATGTCTAAAATCTCATTTGTGATATTGACAGATGCTTCTTCCACTGGCCTACCACATCGGTTACACCGATGGCGCCAACCGTTGGACACAAAATCTCATTTCGTCCGCTTGGGCTCTTTGCACCCCCTCACATGAAATGCTCCATTCGAGCAGCATATGTTTGGGTTCAATGACCAACAACCAAGCCAAATACACTGTCGTCATTGGCCTCCTGGTCGATCCCCAACATCATAGTATTCGTCACCTTAGCGTCTTTCTCGACTCTCAACTAGTCATTTTCCATCTCAACAATGTGTACCGTGTACGCGATCCTTGCCTCTTTCGAAAATACCTATAGGTTAGACTATTATCTCGACATTTTGATTCCATTACATTTACACATATTCCAAGACAATTGAATCAAACTACAGATAACCTAGCTAATATTTTGTTAGACTGGCATATATCACATCAAACTACCTCTACACATACATAAACATATCAACAACCTGTCATAGCATATATAGATTAGACATCATCAATACATTAACAAAACACATGTAAACACCACATAGATTTCAACATGTATACTCATGTATATATAAAAAGGTCCACAGTGCCATCCAAATGTTTACATACAAAAATACAAGTATCCGCAGGCCAGTGAAGCACCTCAGTACAAAATGGCCTCACCAGCCTATATAAAAAATAATGCATCAATACATAGAGAACACTCAAGGTGCCTCTAGAGTACCATCGCCTTCCCCTCCCTCAGGCGGTGGTTGCCCACCCCCTACTGGTCCCTCCTACCCTGGAGTTAATCGTCTGGTCATCGCAGCACCAGCTACTGCTGCCCGTCGTACCACGACCTGCCATGGTAGAGGAATCCCCACACACTGCTCCAGGATCCGCTCATCCTGGATGCGAGACCACATGCCCTTAGGCACGCCCTGTAACACCGCCTCCAAGCGACGACGTATGTCCTCAAAATCTACTCCCACATCTTTCGGAGGAGCATGTGATGGCCCAGCACCAGGGTCATCAAACCAGTGTATCCTCGCTGCCCTCTCTAGATCAGATGGTCATGTCGTGGCATCTTCACACTGACATCTCTCTCCAACACGCGGCCCTCCCCGTGGTGGTCTCTCCAGCTCCTGACGAGTCGGTGCTCTCTGCAACTCCACCTCGCGCCCGTGAGGTGCCACATCTGCACATAAAAACAAGCAACAGATAGTATCAACATCTATATCATATACATATGTCATGCTATCTCAAACAAAAAACATATATATCAAAATCATCAACATACCTCAATGGTCAAAAACCTCCCCTGGAGGCAACACCATGTCTAGATCCTCCTGGAAGTCAACCCTGGCATAGGGGTACTGCAATATCACCTACGACATCTGCCGCCACACCTACGTCACCTCAATAGTAAATAAGTGGCCACCCTTGCCACCACCATGGCAAAGAAAAACAGTTGACCACCACTTTAGTTGTGGCTCTCGCGCCCCAAGCGCACCCAATAAAATCCTCGGGTGCAACATCGGCACCCTCTCCAAAAACTAGGCCACCAAGATGGACCCAAAGGAAAACTCTCCAGTATCCTTGGATTGAAAGTGGTCCAGCTGCCCTACCATCCTGGCATGCAACGTAAGCCCCCAAGCAAAGTGCTCACTGGCCAACACTCTCTCCATCACAATCAGCTAGCCACCACTAATCCGTTGCGTCACCAGCGACCCATAAACTCTCACAATCATCGTTGTTATGCAACAATGTGGCATGGCATCCATCACCCCAATACTCATGATAGTGCCAGACATAAAGTTCGGCCCCGAACAGTATCTCCGGCCAACCATCACTAGCGCCAGATCCCTCAGTAATATCGGCTCCGCTGGTAGGGGCATTCCCCGAAATGGGAGCCCAGTCAAAAAGTATACATCCTCCACCATAGTGAAGGCAATCTGCTCTCCCCGCAATACGAAACAATGCAGGTTTGAACTCCACATCTAGATAAGAAACTACAAGACATACTCCTGTGCCTGTATCAACGGGCACTCAAAGAACTTCAGCATCCCAAAGGTTGCCAAAGTCGCATGTACACCTGGCTCCTCAATAGCCATGGCATCTCGTAGCTAGGACCAATTTCACTCTCGCTAACCAACTGGAATCATGCACAATGCTCACCTGCAACCACATAAAATAGTCCTAAGTCAGCCACATGGACCATCAACTACATCAAACAGATAAGTTTTACACCTGTCAACCTTGCCTCCAAGGCACGGCTGTTTAACCCATAGACGTGCACACGTGCGCACCTATTCACTCCACAGGCACGCACGTGTGCGTGCTTGTTCACTACACAGGCGCGCTCTCAGGCACACATGTTCACTCTACAGGAGCACACGTGTGCGCACTTGTCCACTACACAGGTACGCTTTAGAGCGCACTTGTCCAATACACAGCTACACACACATGCGCAACTATGTAGCTGACATACGTGCACATAGTGCGGTCCCTTCACCCCCTTACCAACGCCCCCATGCGCACCTACTTCCAGATCGCTCACACACGTGGGGCCCACACTCATCAAACCCTCTGTACAGCCCTCTGTACAGCCCCTGCCCAAAAAATGAAACCCTAATTCTATGCAGCATGATCAGACCACTAACCTGAAGCTCGTTGGTCCTCGATCGGATGCCTCTTCCTCCCAGAATCTCCAAATCTCCTCTGAATACTTCTCATCTAGTCACTATAGCAGCAAGTATAAATGAGGTGGAAATGTGGGCCCTACATCTATATATAGGCTTTTTTTCCAAACTTCCACTCACCATTCCGGGAGCTCTGGGCTTCCATTTTTCGATCCATCTTCAGCCATGGGATCAGCATCCCATCATCTACATCATGACAGTCCCTAGGCCTCTTTTCATCCTGAGCCCTCGGGACACCATTTTTCATACCTTGACTAGGTACGCATGCACATATTTGAAATTATCAAATACATGCTCATATATTCGATTCTCTTCAGATATTGTTCACGTCGAGTATTTGGTTTTCATGTGTGCAGGTACTTGGTCATCATACATCAACACAACCCCTTTAGGTATATACTCTGCACTGGCATGTAGTCATTCCCTCTGAATCTCACTTACATTTCTAGTCACACCCTCTTACATTTGCCTCTAGGATCCCCATTTCCATCTCTGCAGTACCAACACCTCCATTTGCATCTTCGGTACTGTCACTCGGTAGTACTCTTACCCACATGAGTTGTCCCATTCATAGCACCCTTTTGTGCTTTTGACACTCATGTTGTTTTTCAAAACCATTTAGGGATGGGAATCCCGATAGTCTTACATCATGTCGTGAATCAACCACATACTCCTTCTCCTCATTTTGCTAGCTTTCCCAATGGAGTCCCAGATTATCTCTTCATCGTTTTATTTTTTACTGCACCTCGGTAGTATCATAAACCCTCCATTTCATCCACAATCCGTTTGCCCATCTGCAAATTTCCCTTCATTTCACCTACCTCATACAGAAACCCACCCATGGGGCCCCCACCCTCCACCAGTTCTCCAAGCAAATTGTGCCCTACCCAATCCAACCATCTGACATTGGGGAACCCGTTTCTGTATTTGTACACTTATCCCAAATTATTCTTTATTTATTGTACAAACACCTTTGTTTCCAGTAGTTACATTACCTTTTTGTCGTCACCTTTGGCGACCTTCTTCCCTTTTCGGCCAAACACAACCCATGCCACCCTTGGTTGGGGCACTACTTATCATCCACCCTTGATGACATCGTCCATATCTTCAAAGTACCCCACAGGACACTTCCCTCTACCCTCTGAGTTTTGTTCACCTTGTCCTACCTCTGGCACAACTTATCCCCTGTCTTGTTGTCCCTCTGACACTTGACCTCGTTGAACGGTTGCGGCCACCTTTATCTAAAATATACTCCAACCAAGGGAAGTCTTGAGTCTTCCTACATCTTGACTTCGTCCATGTACCTCCTCCACTTCCTAACCTCACCTAGTAGATTTCACGAAGCCATTTTCTTATGGGAGTCACATCCCCCTTTTTGTCGACATCAGCACAGTTTTCCAGAAGGGCGACAGTATCTTGATTCTCATTACCCATCCAATGAGACATCTCGGATGGCATAGGGAGAACCACCATTTCTCCCTGCTATCGTTGACCCCCATAACATTCGACGTCAACACTTTCTCATGTTACGGTGGGTCTTACTTTGTGACTATTGCAGTTAGTTCTTTTACTTATCGAAGACCTCTGAACTTGGTTGGGCTATCAATGCCTACAGAATCCATGATACTTCTTCCAGTTGTCACTGCTTACTATTCAGAGTATGTTCATCCACATAATTGTCTTCTTCCTTTATCATGACCACCCCCGAGGGCGCTGTAGTTGTATACACCAACACTTCATTCCTCTTTTTGAGTTACATGATACGAGCATGGGGCATGCTCGCCTCATTTGTACACACTTTATTTTTTACACACCTCAAGGAAGGTTGGGTTCTACCGGTTCCTTTTTTCCTCCAACGGATCGCTCTGAACGATTCCACTATTGCTCTCTCTTACAAATAGCATTCTCAATAGAAGAAACATTGATGGATTTCGGCTATACGTATGCTCCTAACCTCATCCATCAGGGGGCATCTGTTATCACTGAAATTTCATCCGCAAATGGTTAGAAGAATTCAGCATCGTCAAACAGTTATGAAGTCATCCATGGACCTGAATTAACACAAAAGAATTCATAAAGGGTCAAAAACTATACAAAATAGTGAAAAATTGAAGGGCTCTATGAAGACACTGGGCACGCATGCACATGCGCGAAACAAAAATGCAAGATTCACGCACATGTGCACAATGCGCGACTGTTGTCACAAAAATCCGCACACCTGAGAAATGACACATTTATGAGAGTGGTCGGCCTCCCACCCACTTCTAGTTCAGCTTCCAAGTCGATTTGACACTCAAATTTGGACTGGATTCGACTGGATGGCTGGTCAAAGACCTAGGAATGCCCTAATTAGCCTCTTTTCACACTACAAACTAGTTGAACAATAGCTCAAAGGAATGCTATAAAAAGGCCATGGATACACTTCATTTTTCAAGGAATTTCATAGCAAA
>SNQJ01S0252411.1:0-12748 GCA_010110895.2 Picea sitchensis | reverse complement strand
AATCTTATCACCATCCTAAATTTTCAATCTTAAAACCATATTAAATATCCATCCATTATTTTCAATCTTAAAACCATATTAAATATCCATCCTCACAAGTATAGTTCTACTACCAAAATTTCACCAAAATCTTATCACCATCAGCCCTAATTCCTAATTGTTATTTTCAATCTTAAAACCATATTAAATATCCATCCATTATTTTCAATTTTAAAACCATATTGAATATCCATTCACCAAAATCTTATCATCATCCTAGGGGCATATTTTCAATCTTAAAACCATATTAAATAACCATCCTAATCTTTTATTTTCAATCTTAAAACCATATTAAATATCCATCCTCAAAAGTATAGTTATACTACCAAATCTCTTATTTTCAATCTTAAAACCATATTAAATATCCATCCTCAAAAGTTCTACTACCAAAATATTGTTATTTCAATCTTAAAACTATATTAAATAACCATCCTAATTCCTTATTTTCAATCTTAAAACTATATTAAACATCCATCCTCAAAAGTATAGTTCTACTACCAAATCCCTTATTTTCAATCTTAAAACCATATTAAATATCCAAATATCCGTCCAAGTATAATTCTACTACCAAATCCCTTATTTTCAATCTTAAAACCATATTAAATATCCAAATATCCATCCTCAAAGTATAATTCTACTACCAAAATATCGTTATTTTCAATCTTAAAACCATGTTAAATAATCATCCTCGAAACCATATTAAATAACCATCCTCAAAACCATAGTTCTACTACTACCAAAACCAAAAACCATATTAAATATCCATACCATATTAAATATCCATCCTCAAAAGAGTATAGTTCTACTACCAAAATATCATTATTTTCAATCTTAAAACCATATTAAATAACCATCCTAATCCCTTATTTTTAATCTTAAAACCATATTAAATAACCATCCTCATAACCATAGTTCACACCATATTAAATAACCATCCTCATAACCATAGTTCAATGTTACCAAAACCTTAGCATAATCCTAAACCCTAATTCATAGTTCAATGTTACCAAAACCTTAGCATAATCCTAAACCCTAATTCCTAATTGTTATTTTCAATTTTAAAAAACTATATCCTAAACCCTAATTCTTAATCTTAAAACCATATCAAATAACCATCCTAATCCCTTATTTTTAATCTTAAAACCATATTAAATAACCATCCTCAAAACCATCTACTACTACCAAAATGTTACCAAAACCTTACATCATCTAATACCAAAATGTTATCAAAACCTTACATCATCCTAAACCCTAATTGTTATTTTCAATTTTAAAAAATCATATCCTAAACCCTAAACCCTAATTCCTAATTGTTATTTTCAATTTAAAATAAGCCCCTAATTGTTATTTTCCATTTTAAAAAACCACATCCTAAACCCTAATTCCTAATTATTATTTTATATTTCAATTTTTTTTTTAAATCATATTAAAGAGATTTAACCATTACTCTACTATAAATATCCACACTCAAAAGTTAATTTTACTACCAAAATGTCACCAAAACCTTAATTTCCTACCTACGTAGGAACCTTAATTCCTAGCAGAACCTTAATTCCTAACCTAAGGTACCTTATTCACTAAGGCACTTCAAATATTAATTCCTAGCCGAACCTTAATTCCTAACCTAAGGTACCTTATTCACTAAGGCACTTCAAGAATAAACCCAAGAAAAAATCCAAAAACTTACTATAAATATCCATATTCAAAAGTTAATTTTACTACCAAAATGTCACCAAAACCTTAACTCCCTACCTACGTACCAGAACCTTAATTCCTAACCTAAGGTACCTTATTCACCAAGGCACTTCAAGAATAAACCCAAGGAAAAATCCAAAAACTTATCCATGTTTTTGAATATCCAAAAACTTATCACATGTTTTCGAACCTTATTCACCAAGGCACTTAGAAAAAACCCAATAACTCATCCCAAAGAGGCACACCAATAAAAATCCAAAAACTCAAAGTCATCCCAAAGAAGCACATAAAACTTAAAAACTCATCCCAAATAAAAAAAAAATCCAAAAACTTAAAAACACATGAGGAAAATCCAAAAACTTATTAAAAACTTATCCCATGTTTTGGAACTTTTTTTCGTACCTTATTGACCAAGGCACTTTAAGAAAACACCCAATAACTCCTCGCAAAGAAGTACATCAAGAAAAAAATACAATTATATGTTTTGAAACTTTTTTCTTATTTTTTATTTCCTTATCCATTCAAAAATTCTTTGATAACATCATTAGTCTGAGTTTAGAAAAAAAGTATATATCTAGTGATTGATCATTCTTAAAGGGTTTCGCAAAGGTATTATCACTATAATCATGAGTACTAAACCCAACATCTAAAACTTAAGGCAAAAGACTCATTTAAGGAAAAAAATTCATTTTCATCTCATTTTTCATGTTATTGAATTGGTGTCTAAATATGTATCATTGTCAATTTTCATCTCATTTTTCATGTGAATGAATTGGATTGGTGTCAAAATATGCATCATCTCATTTTTCATGTGATTGAATTGGATTGGTGTCAAAATATGCATCATCGTCAATTTATGTTGTTATAAATTGTCGTATAAAACAACTTGATTTTCTAATAAATATAACAAAAAATTGGTAATTAATCAAAACACCTTCCCTCACATAGAGGGACCCAGTATCTACTTAAAAGAAGAACCACACATATAATAAAATCAATTAAGTTTTGTTGAGTATATGACATCAAATTAAATGCAATAGAAGGTAAACACAGACCCTCACTCACTGACATACAATTAAACAAGGACTCAATTCAGCAATACAGAGTCATTAGATTCAGAAATCATATTCAGGCTGCCGAATTTATTAAATTAAATTAAATTATATGCGTTCGAGCAAACACATTCTCTCACATATAAGAAGAAACAGAGATTTGAAAAATATACAGAGTACCTTCCTGGATCCATCATCTTCATGGATAAAAAGAATCAAGTACAGATTATATATGTTAATTACTTCGAAACCTTAAAGTCCATATGCCATGATACCCAGTTCGCCTGATTAAAAATACGGGCCAGTTGAAAAAGATTGCAGGACGGAAACTAATGTGGTAAATTGTAATCCAGAGAAAACCAGATAACTTTCACACTAATCATCACAGAAAAGCAAAAACAACACAGCCGATTACAATCATAGGGCTGAAATGCCCATCTATTTAATTACTTCTGCTTTATGGAAATACAGTAATAGCTACAAACCCTTACATAGGAACTACGATTTCTTTGTGACAGGGATTTACAGCAATACTACTATGATTTTAAAAACCAAACCCTTTAAACCCCAAAAAGGAACCTATATAAACGGCCGCCTTATACAAAAATTTTCCCTTCAATTAACCAGAGATTTCAATGGCTCTAACCTCAGGCTTAGGCTGAGACTGCTTAGGGACCGTGACAGTTAGCACTCCGTTTTCCATTGTTGCCTTCACCTCCTCCACCTTGGTATTTTCTGGTAGCCGGAAACGCCGAAGAAATTTCCCGTAGGAGCGCTCAATTCGGTGCCACTTGTCATTCTTTTGCTCTTCTTCTTTCTTGCGTTCACCGCTGATCTTTAGGACTCGGTCATCTTCCACCTCGATCTTTACCTCCTCTTTCCTCAAACCTGCCAAGAACATAAGTAAATCGCGGGCGCTAAATAACGAAAAATACAGAAAATCATTAACGAAAGGAACAGAAACCCTCTAAATCCAAAGAAATCATTAACGAAAGGAAGAGAAACCCTCTAATGGACATGATGAATACCTGGAAGATCAGCCTTGAAGATGTGCGCGTCAGAAGTTTCCTTCCAGTCGAGATGAGTGTTGGCTATAGCTGTTGCATCATCCCGCAAAAATGGAGAATTCCCAACTTCATAAGGGTTCCATAGATCCAGTGAGAATGGATCAAAAACGCTAGATCGGCTGCCGAATAAGCGAGGAATGAGAGACATGCTTACAATGAATATCAACGACTATGAAGACAAATGCGAATGCTCGATCTTTTCAAGACGACGAGTTATTGTCGCTGCAAATCGCAATGCATAGAGGTGCAGAAGATGGGGAACATTTATAACAGTTGCCGGAGATGGGTAGAATGCTCGAGAACGAAGGTGCTTCTCAAGCATTCTAGGAAGTTCTATTGAACAGATACAACGGACACGTGTATGTCCTTTTTTTTTTAAATGAAGAGAAATTAACTTCCTAAACAATGTGATTTGTTTATGGACATTCTCATAAAAATAAAAATAGTGTATTTAAACAAGGGTTGAATAGTGTCTGCAAAGTAGATTTGGAAATGAAAATGATAGATTGATAATGGTTCCTCTAATTTAATATTCTTTGTACTTGTAAATTTTTGTTGAACATTGTAGTATCATATACTATTATATTATATTAAACTGCAAACTAAAAGATTTTGTAGTTGCACAATTGAAAATTAGTACAGTGGGTCTGCGCCTCATAAATTAGTCCCAAATGGAGAACCAACTTGTTCTATCTGCGCTGAAGAACTTGTATCCATACCAAAAACTACAAGAAAATTCTCAATGGAAGGATAGAGGGATTAGGTGAAAGGGCATAAAAGAGTAGGCATCCAATGGTTATTTGGACATACACTTCTCTGCTCTACAATCATCAAGAATTTGATTAGAGTTACATGGACCTCGATCTCCCCACATGAAGGAGACTTCCATCCCTCAATAAATTGTAAGATTCAAAGAGGATTATGAAGAAGCTACTTGCAAGAAGTTTTAGGTATACAAAAGTAATAACAGGTGGAGAGTTTTTTTTATTTTAAATAGAATTAACAAGCTATTGTTCTTCGTTAACATAAATTCATCGTAATTCATTGATACAAATTAATTCTCACTGGAACTTCTATGTGATAATTTTCATATTGTTATTGGTCTTTTAATAAAATTATTATTTTGCAATGTTTTTTTGTAAAAGGTTAATTACAATTTATTTATGAAATATTAAAATTTTTCATGGTTTTCTAGATATTTTTAATAAACATATTATTTGAAAGAAAAATATAAAAAATATTATTTGAAAGAAAAATACAAGTCATGTGACAAGAGAGGTGATATATATATGCAAGAGCCATGCATCAAAACGTATAAGTCAATACATGTGTTCATTTGTAACTCAACGAGGAAAACAAAAAAGTATACAAAATCTCAAATCTTGTACAGTTTCTGTTATTTTCAAGAATAGTCCCCGTCAAATTGTTGTTTTGCACATCACTGCATGACATATTAAATATTTAAAGGTCAAAAAAATTTCAGTGACTGCCAAGAATCTTTTAGGTTAATTCTTTTAATGTACTGAAACTGCCATGTGACAGGAGAGGTGGCATATATATATATATATATATATAAGAGTCATGCATCAAAACGTATAAGTCCATACATTTGTTCATTTGTAACTCAACTAGGAAAATAAATAAAAAATACAAAATCTCAAAGCTTGTACAGTTTCCGATATTATCAGGAATAGTCCCTGTCAAGTTGTTACTTTGCACATCACTGCATGGAAGATTAAATATTTAAAGGTAAAAAACATTTCAGCTACTGCCAAGAATATTTTAGGTTAATTCCTTTAATGTACTAAAATTGCTACATCAAGATGCAACAATTTAAGGATCGATGCTCTAAAAAACCTATATCTACTCTAGAAGATACAAGTGTTGTGACTTACAAGTACCACAATCGTGCCAACTGACATATGTCAGGTGAGAGTGTTCCAACTAAGAATTTGTTGCGCAACCCTCTGGAAGTTATAAAAATATGATAATTTCAACAAGAAGCTCCAAATTTGGTTTGCAAAAACAAGCAAGAACAATACTGATTAACTTTAAAGTTTCCTCCGAACCTTAACAGGAAAATAATGACACTTTTTGCATAACAAGGGAACCATATCCATACACTCATAAAGGATCTAGACTCTTACAAATATTGCAAAACTTCATTCCAATAGATGAGCCTGGGGATCTCGCCGCTTAATTGATTATGTGTCAAGTCCCTAAAAATATGCAAAAGCATATAGTTAAATGACAGGCTCTCCAGACTCCAGAGTTTACACATCCTATAAAATTATTCAATAAGTAAATCATTAAAAAGAAATTCTAAACTAAACTAACAATCTCAAGTTACATAATCTTCAAATTTGGAATCTGAGAGAGCGTTGAAGGGATGGGTCCCATTAACTGTTTATTCTTCATAATCCTGTAAATTTAGTCAATGTGTTAAAGAAACTGTATTCCTTTCTAATACAGGTAAAAACACAAAAACATCTACAAAATAAACAAAATCCTCTACACGAGTTGGCAACTATAGGACGCTACAATACTTACAGTTGTTCAAGTTGTTTCAACTTCGATATCGAAAATGAATTTCTGGGTAAAATCATGAAGATGGGTTACACTTTTGCTTGTTTTATGAGAAAAAAACTGTATTTTCACAAGTTATTCAACTTATGGCATACAAAAGTACTTTTTTTATTTAGAATTTCACTTTACAGTAAAAAGAAAACTTGTGAAGAATTTTGTTAACTTTCCAATGACTATTTTTCAATTTTTTTTATCATGATTTGATATGTCAATCTGACAATTGTTTAACAATATGTTCCTTAAACATGAAATGAATGATAATGAGTTACTTTTTTCTACAACAATGTATCTATTATTAAACTTATGTTTTTAAGAAACGAAATATATTACAACAATCTACAGAGACTCTATTTTATTATGACTATAATTTTGAATCTAACGGATGAATATTATAATTTCTAGAATTTTTTGAAGTTGACCAAGCTGAAAACGTTACATATTTTAAACACATGTTTTTCTACACCTTGTATCTATCTTAATTTTTACTTAAAACTAAAATCTAAATATACCCTTTTGAAAAGAGCAGTTTAAGGATTATGAATATAATTTTTTCTAAATTTTTCACTGTATATTTTTAGAGATACCGATATTTCATTTTATCGAATCATAATGTCTGCTGAAAATATTATGCAATGATTTTTTTTTAAATTAAATAAAATTAGATAAAAATAAAGAAAATGAAAAAAAATTATAGGAATTGAAACTAGATTCAATTTTGGAAACGATGGTGTGATTTTTGAAACCAAATTCTCAGTATTTGCAAGAGTCCACAACCTCCGAATTTCGGGTAAGCTTGGGGCAATTCTCTGGGTTTTGTTTCCAATCCCAATTTCATGTTTTCGGCTGAAAACACATTATTTCAGCCGAAAGACTAAATTCTAATGGAGACTGTCAAAACTGAACGATTTCCAAAGTTTTCGGCCGAAAAAAAACTTCTTTCGACCGAAAGATTGTTGAGCGAATTCCGTCGGTCGGAAAAAATGAAAAGACACGTTGTATTGTTTATTTCGCGCCAAATTGTATAAATAGGCTTTCGGTCGTGTTAGCACAAGATTGGTTAAGGTGCCAAGTGTCAAGAACAAGCACTGACAAAACTCTCACAAGGTTCCAAGAATCAAAATCACTCACGGATTTGCGCTACCCAATCACACATAGATACACAAGCGGGCACTACCTAAATTTTGGTAGAAAACGAATTATGCAGAGTTATTTTACCAGTTTTGAGTCACTAACTTGAAACTTGGATTATAAACAATTGAGAATGTGTTTTTGAAAAATGGAGGAGGTGTTTGTTCATAACATGCCATATAACAAAAACCTCTCTCAGTTTTTCAAAATGTGTTATGGTTTGAGAGATATTAGACATAGAAGTGACGCTACCTATTGTTTTACAGCGGCGCTACCTAATTTCTTGTAGTGGTCACGGTTTTGATATTCGTCTTGTTGGGAGGTTGCCACATGTCAAGGAGGGTTCGAATGGATTCTCAAGGATTATATAGATGTGAAGGGACACCTACACCTAAGATTTACCTCCAGCAAAGGCCTCATGCAATGAGGTGGAGACATTTTATTAATGACTTCCAACAAATTCTTGAAAATTAGTAGTTTGTTGGATTTTTGTCTCTTTGATTGTTGCCACCTATCTCCAAGGCTTAGAATCCAATGAAGGAGATGGGATTTGAGCTCCTAAGGTTATTTGGATGCTATTTTCTATTTAATGAAAGAGATATCTTGAGGAAAAGGGTTGGATTCATGATCCAAGAGGGGAGAGAGCTAGAGGAGCGGTTTATTTGCTCAATTGTAAGCCTGAGGGCCTGTTGTAATTAACATTTCTACCATTAGAGATTCATGAGAGTTTCTTATCAGAATTTGTGTTCTTTGTTATTATTCTATCTTGTCATCTTGCTTGAATAATATTTACAGATTTTGAAGATCAAAAGTTGCCTTTGGTTAATGAATTCTTTGATGCAAAGGATTTGTGGTAATTGCTTGTTAATCACAGTTTATTGTTCAATCACTCTTCAATCTATATTATAGAAAGGATCTATGTTATGTGGTTATTATTCTCTTTTTTTACCTTCTATTCTTCTATCCATCTTTGCATAATCCTTTTGTCTGGTAGGAAGCTTGATTGCCTTTGATCTGTAGGATGTTATGACTCCATGCCCAATGGAATGTATTTGCAACAGTCTGATGCCCTCCTTTTTACTCTTCTCTTGTTGATCCACCTATTCAAACTATTTTAATCCATTTTCATTTCTATGTTACCAAACTTACTCTAATTTGCAGTATGGGAGTGACTCTTGGATTGATAACATAATTGGCCCCGTTGCTGGTGATGGATTTGAGCAGATTGAAAAGCTCCTTGGGAAGAATGACATTGCACAGCTCCAGCTTTAGATGGTGACTGAAGTTGGACACCTTAAAGACTGCACATTCACCATGGCGACTCCATTGTTCAGAATATGTTGGTGACTCCATTGGAATGAGACCAATTAAATGGATATGAAGGCTATCTTGGCCAGGAGGTTTGCCCCACTCGATTTCTCAGCTATAGAGGATTATCCACATCCTGTGCCTCTTATTGATGAATGGCAAGACCTGTTGCCCAAATTTTATGAAGGTAAGGATGAAAACCCTGTTGATCATGTTCATGAATTTCATAATTTGACACAGCAACTTGACATCCATCATGAAGATATATTGAAGAAAATTTTCATGTATTCATTGGATGGGGTGCACGTAAATGGTATTTCTCGTTATCCCCTTCCAGCATTTCATCCTTGAAGGATTTCCACAAAGTATTCAATGAACACTGCAAAAGGTTTTATTCCTCTGAAAGTATTTGTCATAACTGTTGTGAGGGATATGTATAATGTGCTCAAGATTTGTTAGATTTCTCTGTTGAATATAAAGATGAAAACGATTGTATTCACTGTCCAAATGAAGATATAAATGAACCTCTTTCTCATTCTTATTCCCGAGAAGAAAGTCTTCCAGATATTAGTCATGGTTGTACTTATGATTGCATGGATTCAATTTCATTATATCATGTACCTTATGCATCTGATATCTCCGATTCGAAAGAAGGACCAATTGTAGAAGAGGATCTTTCTCTTTTCCTGCAAGAGCTTTCCCATGATATCTTTTCACCTGAGATTGAAGAGAGAGATCGGGGGATTGTTCATTTTTCTGTGCAAGCCCAAGGAGCCTTGGGCTCACCTGTCTTTGATGAATACTCTGATGAAGAAGAGCATATCCATTTTGTTGATTTGAGGAGCAACCAACCGAGCTATGACAGTTGTGAATCTGATTATGATGGAGAACAGTGTTTTGATTAAATCAACTATCAGGAAACCGCTAAAGACATTCAATAGTCATCTCTACAAATCAATGATCCCACATGCACTATATTTGAACCTGGATCTGCAGACAACAACAAACAATCTATCATCAACAGTGAAGTTAGTTTGCAACGATGTTCAGATTTGCAGGCAGTTGTAGGTGGCAACCATGATCAGCATGAGGATATGCAGAAATATTCTAATGTTCAGCTAAAACAGAAGGAAGAGGTATTCATTTTTAGTTTTATTGATCTGTTGGCTGATTATCTTGGATCTTTGAGAAGCTTAGATTTCATAACACTTTTGTCAAATGAAGGTTGGTTGTTCTGTTCTTTTGAATTGCATATCAGTAATCTATGGGTTCCTGCATTCATCATTGTCGTATCAAAGATTTCACTAGCTAATCAAATTCTTGTATGGTTTCATTGGAAGCACGACCTTACTTGATCAAGAAGAAACACACTTGATTAGAGTAGGAGTAGGAAGAAATAAGCTCGTTTTTTAGCATTTCCTGATCCAGGTGGATATCGGTGGCCACCCACCTTTTCCAGTTAGCTCAAAACACCTTTCTAAATTTTTTGATAATTTACTATTTTTAGCAGTTTTTCGGGTCCTGAACTTCCGAAGCTGTTTTGAGGCCCTAAACGACGTTTTTTGGGGTATGTTGTGGTCACAAATTTTTTTCGTGAAATTTTGTGCAACTGTTGTATTCCTCGAATAGATATTTCCAATGGGCTATCATATTCTTAAAATGAAGATCATATGCAACTGTTGTAGTCCTCAGATAGATCTTTCCAATGGGCTATCATACGCCTAAAACGGAGATCATATGCAAAAGTTACGACTCCGGAAAGTTGATGTACTGACTTACCCAAACAGGGCCCACATGACTTTTGACGCTTCATCTCCTAGGGTTAGGTTTTTGGATGTTTAGGGTTTTTGAAACTCCTGTTTATTGTAAAAAGGCATTGAGAGCCTCATTGTAATCATCTTCTTGCGAATGGGCGCAACCGTCACATCTCTTCTCAGAGATAAGTTGCCACCATTCCAACAAGCTTGTTTTCCGCTGCATTTTATAGTTTCAACTTATTTCCTTATTGAATAGAAAACCAGTTTTATTGTATCTCTGTTATTCTATGTTAAGCATTTGGTAATAATCTGTAGTCATTTCGTTCTGCTCATAAAATCTGGATCAGTGGTATCAGAGCGGTCTGCTCCTTGTTGTCTTAATGCATGTCCCCAACAAGGTCGGAGTACAAAGATTTGGGTCTCGAGCTTGTTTCTCTTAAGGACAAAATCTCTCGCACACCCAAGCAACCTCTCATGGAAGGAGAAAAGAAAGATGATGGGACAGGAGATCCTTTCAAACTGTTGATTGAGGAAGCCCTCACGCAACAGAGGAACGAGATGATGGATAATTTCACATAAATCCTTCGGTGACTACCAACAGACGACACATCTTTTTCGAGTGGAGGCACCGCCCCCTTCAAGGTACAAATAAAATTCGATATTCCTATATTTGAAGATTAGATAGATGCAGATGTTGTAGACAAGTGGTTGAATCTATTAGAAGGGTATTTCTCTATCCATAACTTTTCAAATAGAGAAAAGATTACTTTTGCGCTCCTCAAAGTCATTCCCCATGTTAAAGATTGGTGGGAAACTTTATGTGAGCAAAAGGAAACAGAGGAACCCTCATTATTTATAGTCACGACCACCTAGGAATCCTTCAGGGATGTTATTAAGGAACAATACTACCCTGTCGAAAGTTATGACGACTTGTATACCAAATGGGCCACACTGCAGCAAGAAAGAGACCAAGCAGTGCCAGATTTTACAAATATATTCCATACCTTGCGCACCAAGCTGGGTATCAAACATTCAGAGAGACATTTGGTGCTCTGCATAGATACATCCAGACCGAAATGGAATTTTTGGACATCTCATCCTTGGGCGCGGCCTACCGATATGCTGTTAAAATCGAGCAGAAGCTCAAACAAAAGAAATGACAATTTGGGCCATGGAACGCCTCACAACAAAAGCCAGGAAAAGGCAGCCCCAACCCATAGAACAAAGGACAGAGAAAATATGGACAGTATCAGGACAACCAGTCCAAGCCGCAAGAAAATAAGGACATCGAAAAGACAAAGAAAGATACTGGGAAGTGGTGCCACTTCCATAAGAGCCCTTGGCATAACACTGCTAACTGTCGCTCAAAGTAGACGCTTGTGGCTAAAGTGAAAGCCTCTGAATCAAATGCGGGTTCTGACTCTGAGTCAGAACCAGAAAAGGGAAGATGGATCATTGACGTGGAACCCAGTGCCACCGTTGCTACCACCAAGCTCCATAATGGTGAACCAGACGAGCCAGAAGAAGGAGAGCACCTCTTCCATTCACAGATGTGGGTAAAAGGAACCCCACTACACTTCATCGTTGATAGTGGTAGCCAGAAGAACCTCATCTTAGCAGAGGTCATCAAGCGGTTGGCCTTGTCGACAACGTCGCACCCACAACCCTACACCATTAGATGGCTCCACCATGGAAGCAATCTCCGCGTTAACCAACAGTGTCGATTGTCGTACGACATCAAGCCGTTCAAAGACGAGGTATTGTGTGATGTTGCTCCTCTCGAAGTTTGTGATGTTCTTTTGGGCCAACCTTATTTATGGAAACATCATGTTGTATATGAGTCTAGGCCTCATAGTGTTATTATTACTTTGAATAGGAAATTGTACAGGATACCCGAGGCTGTCCCACCTAGTGTTATTTCCTTGATCTTTGCTAAGCAATGCAGGAAGGTCATCTCTCAGACGAGGAAGTTTGTCTTCTTCATGATCCGCTCTCAGAATGAGAGAAAAATCATAGCCACATCTGGGGTCTCTGTGGCCAACCTCTCCACACAGCAGAAGTAAGTAGATAAGGTCATGGAAGAATACTCGGATATCTTCTCCTCACCTACCGAGGT
>SNQJ01S0252410.1:0-12748 GCA_010110895.2 Picea sitchensis | reverse complement strand
ACTCATGCAGACCTATTACATTATTAACCCACGCAGGGGTGCAGAAATTCCAATTACAAAATAAAGTGTTGGGGCCAAACACTGCCCTGTAGGACCAAAAGTCTTCGACAACATGGCATCTGATGATGCATCTCTTCATGGCAAATGAGTTGACCACCTGTGCTAAATGGGCGGTCAACACGCCCAACACTACATTGGTGTCTGGTATGTCCACCACGAAGAAATCATCTATCATTGAGTAGTTTCCCATGGCTATTGTGAGCTTGGGAATCCACTTGGTGCAACTCATTTGGTGGCCTTCTGGTATGACTATTGTGAACCCATCGAATTCCTCTGTCGGAATTCCTCTCCTCTCGACCATGTTACCGTCAAGGAAGTTATGGGATGCTCCTCAAGCAATCAATATTGTCACCTTCTGCCCCTGTAGGACACCTCTGACCCTGAAGGTATGATACCTCGGAAATCCTGACATTGAGGCCATAAATGGGCCCTTAGCCCCAGCCTGTGAAGACTCCTCTCCTGATGCTGGATGTCCCTGTTGTGCCTACTCCACCTCCTCATCCTCATCATTGTCACTGTCGGAGTATACCTCGTTGTAATGGACCTTGCCGAGTCTATCCTTCCCAGCGCATATGTGTCCTAGTGCCCATGGCTCCTGACAGCTGAAACACAATTTATTTTTCCTCAATTCTCTCCTGGTCTGTTCATCCAATTTGGGCTTTGTTGTCGTCCTTATACACAGCTACTAACATGGAGAAGTATCCAACCCACTTGGTGTGTCCTTAGAGGCACAATCCTAAGTCTAGACCCACTGTCACCTCGATCTAGACTTCTTCCGTCTAGGCTCACTCCTAGGGAAGCCAAAGGGGGTAGACCCTACTTACTATGTTAAGTTTGATTAGATGATCTAGGAGTTATTTTTAGTTCTTAGGCTAGAGAGACCCAACCCAAATGATAATCAACAATGCAATGCAAACTTTCAATGACAAGCACACCCCTTATCCACTAAACAATGTTAAGACTAGTGCCTAAAGATGGGTAAATGGAGTCAATAAGATTATACAACAAATTACAATTATACAAAGGTGAATGCTGCTATGAGATATCCACAATAAATAAAAGAAATTGCTTTACACTTTAAACTAACTATGAATATTATCTACAAATTGAAATACAACATAATATATACTATGTCACATGGTTCGGGTTCAAGATCGGGTTCAGCAAGGATTAGGTTTGATTCGGGTTTGAATTTTCGGATGAGGTTCGACTTTAGGGTCGACTATATACATTTAATATATATATATATATATATATAATAGCTATGTGTGCCATTAGTTGTAGCCCGTGGGATCGTGGAGAGATACCTCGACTTTCGACTGCACATTTGATGGTTGTATGTAGGTTCAAGGGCACATTTCATTGGTTTAATTGAGCAGAGAGAACTTGAATCGAACCTCAT
This sequence comes from Picea sitchensis, assembly GCA_010110895.2. Classification (NCBI taxonomy): domain Eukaryota; kingdom Viridiplantae; phylum Streptophyta; class Pinopsida; order Pinales; family Pinaceae; genus Picea; species Picea sitchensis. The sequence goes on along the minus strand of SNQJ01S0252410.1, from coordinate 11,286 downwards.
AAGAACCTAAACTTTGTTTTGAGGTTCGCCGAACTTCGACCCTCAAGGTTCAGGTTCGGCGAACCCTGTGACATAGGATATATATATATATAATGACATGAACAACTAAAATATTATATAACCATAAATTAGATAGTGAAATATCTACACAATGGATTAGATAGTTGAAAGAATACTAGCTTTATACAAATATCTCCAAATAAATAAATAATGCTTATAACAAAATAGAGGTGCTTTAGTATATGTAAACATCCAAAATGAGAGAAGGTGTTTCAAAACTTGAAGTTGCTTGGAAGTTAGAATCACATGAAAAGAAAATTGCTTGAAATGTAGAATTGCACAACTTTAAGAAATTGAAATTGGTTTGAGTGCAATGTTGTGGGCTGTGTAGGTTAATTTTTAATAAGTTTTAGAAGTCTCTCTTTGATTAGGGGGATTCAAGTTTGATAGATACAAACCTAGACTATGTGACTACCCCAAATGGTTATCCCCTCAACCAAAGGAGTTGTTGGGTGCTCAATGAAGGAAAACAAGGCCTTCCCTAGCTCCACAGGTCAAACCCGAAATGCTTGGGAACTCAAGCAGGGGGCACCTAGTGCCATGAAGTTGTCCCCAAATTACACCCCTTATAGCCTCCCAAGTCACCTTTTTTGGTGATTGAAACAATGAAAGTTTGGATGCCTAATTACTAAACTCCAAACCTTTTCCTTTTCTTGTCACCCAGGTCCCACAAAGTGGCAAGGGGAGAGAATGCGGAGCAGAGATGGAGCACAAATATGATTACTTTGCAATAATTGAAATGACTTGGAATTTAAATTGCAACCCCACAACAATATGGCACAAGTGGAGGGACCTTCTATTGTTTGTAGGTGGGTGTAATAAAGGAATTAAAATTACTTGAAAGCAAAGCAACCCCACAACAATGGCACAAGTGGAGGACTAGCCTACAATTTTGGTCAAGTTGGGTACAATGAAAGAAAATTAAAAGACTAGGAAATAAATGAGCAACCCACAACAATGGCACAAGTGGGACTAGCCTCTTGTTTTTGGCCAAGACAGGTATAATGAAAGAAAATGCAAGAAAATAAATCACTCTAGCCTTCCAGTTTTGCAAGGGATGAAACTAGAATAATCTGCACTGCAAGGTGGGCAATTACACCTAATTGTACAATGTCAGATTTTTTATCTTTTTTTTTTGAGAGAAGGCAAACCAAAGAGACTCTCTTTGGGTTGCTTACAAGGTTTTTAGAAGAAGAGAGATGGAAGGGGATTTGATGTCCCAACTTTAAGATGCCTTTCAAGTGCTTTGGGGGCCCAAAACAAGTAGCATCTCCCTTTATCTTGGTGATGACCTGCAAAAATCAGCAAACTATGTTTGCTAGGAAATGTTACAAAACACCAAGAACTTGTTAACTTATGTTAGGACAACGAAACATAAATTTAAATGTAAAATCTGAATATGGAAGTGAAACTTTTAGTGTCTATCCTAGATCATCTAATCAAATTTAACATAGTAAGTAGGGGATTATGGCATCCCTAGGGTGAGGCTAGGCAGAAGGGGTGGGCTCGAGAGAATGATTAAGGTCCTATACTTAGGCATTTTCTAGGGGCCACAAGAGATGGGTTGGAGACTTCTCTCCGTTAGAAGGTGTGTATAAGGCGACAACAAACTGTCGACCCCAATCTCTAGAATTGATTTCCTTAGTCTTTGAAATTAGCCCGGGTTTGGAATCTGACTTTTAAGTCTTTGGATCACATGTCGAGAGCTCTGTGTGCATATTGTAAGGAGTAGGCTTGTAGGACTTGAACCATCCTCATAGAGGCTCCATTAGCCCTCAGCAAACAACATCACCAAGCGGCCCTATGAAATGCATGCCCATCCACAGCAACCCATAAGGCACAGGATATAGGCCTCTGGGCTACCTATCTCTTGGTGAACTTGACTCTCTGAAGTGAAGCTCGGGGTCCTTCTTGTCAAATCTCTCAATAAGTCTCTATGTGAAGTCCAGGTAGGAGGTAGCAGAGCATGTCCCAAGATGGCTTAACCCATGGGTACCACCACTCATGGGCCTCGCCATCTAGGTGCAAGGTTGCCAACTTAAGGGCATCTGTCTCCCTATCATCACAGGCATGGTGGAAGTAAGTGGGAGCTTACGCACCCATGATCTAGCGGAGCATTTAAAGCCCCCTTCAAATTTTGGAATGGTGACCTTCCCAAGGGTACGTTGTAACTCAAATTTTTTGTGTCATGGCCCTCATGGACCCTCAGTCAGTTTCCGCTCTTCACATTGCAGAACTCCGCGAAGGACATGGATGAGTGGAAATCATCTCCTAGCCTCATGTACTCCTCTAAGTATGCCCTATAGGGCTCATCCTGATCAACCTGCATCAATGGACCTGCGACCTCATTCCCCAAAATTGAGGCATAGTGGGTCTAGAGGATTTGGTGTACAAGTGGGGATAGATCTGCATGGTAATGCATGAGTGGCTACCCTCTCCATTATTTGAACCCCCATCACCATTATGGATGCCTTGGTTGGGCCCTCAAAGATTCTTAGTTAGCTGCTATGGGTCCATCATAATTTTTTGACCCTTGGCCAAATCATACAAAATATTGAACAGACTGTTGATCATGGTATCATCTTCTTCCCCCATGGTTTCTTTGTGGTGATTTTCAATATGTTAGGTTAAACATGTAGATCATTCCAATTTGCATTTGTCTTAACCAAAAACAAAACAATTTGTTGCAGTAACCAAGATCACAGAAGAAACACCATGCACAAAACACAAGAAGTATCTTGGGAAACCCTTCTCTCATGAGGGAAGAAAACCCGAAGAATCCTTTGCTATATTCTTCAAGGAAAAGACCTTTCACCACCCGATAGGACCTAGCGCACGCAAGGAGGTTAGCTCAAACACTATAAGACTAGCACCCAAGAGGTGCTCACTTTTCCCAAGAAGATGTGCTTGCTAAAATTTCGAGACTCATGTGAAGATATGATGATTCCTCAATGGGAATTTACCTTTACTTGTACTAGACTGAACCTATCAAAGAAGTGTCTATTGGCACAATAAGACTGACCCTCACTAGCTTATAATATAATTAATATTAACTTGGATTAATTATCTTTTACGTGAAATTACAGGTCACATTAGATTGGGGCCGACCAGTGCCCTTTACATTACAATTAGGGGTTACAGGCGAGGTCTGACTCTTGAACAATATAGCAGGGATCCTAATACACCCACTAGGTGCTCATCCACTGGGAACATCCATAGGGATGTCCATATCTTTGACTCACTACATTACACAGAACAACCACTTCTAGTGCTCAGCCAATAGGATCACATTCACATGTTAACAGATCCATGAGCACAGCCCTCCATGAGATCTTTTCCCAACTTTGCATTACCACGGGGAGAGTCATCTAGAATTTCTTGTCACTCTTACACCTTTCGGGGAGGAGGCTAATACATCATCTTCATTTATGTTCTCATGATGATGGACCCAATACTTTGGGATTTCACTTTTTCACCTTGTTCTCAGCCACATGAATGTCTAATTTATTAGATCACCTTTCCCACTAGATAGTCTTTTGGAGTTCTTCTCAACTCTCTCTATGGAGGAGGCCATCTCTACATTTCGAGTTAAATACCGGATAGAGACCACACCTCGGGGGATTTCTCGGGTTTGTAGTACGGAGAATGTCTCTATAGTTGCAATCATCTGACATCTCTACGGTTTTGTAAGTTGGAGAATGTCTCACATAGCGCAATCATCCGGCCTCCCTCTCAGCTAGGGGAGGCATTCTTCATCATGCCAAGTCTCACGGATGTGCTTTGAACTTTCATCTTGAGCATGATCGTAGCACTCCCTCTCAGCTAGGGAGGGATTATTCACCAAGTTAGTTTGGTGAAGATGTCTACCTAATCTGCTCATGGCGGAAGGTCTTGCGTAATGCCGCATCATATCTCGATATAAGGATATTTCATCTCATCGTGTTTTGATCCATCAGGAAACATCGGGTTCTCAAGGAGCTTTACACCGACTCTTGGTTATCATCATAGGATCCATCTCATGGTCAAGTAAATATGTCGAGGCTTGTGAGCCGTATGGATTCACACCTTTCGATGCTATATACTACCTTACATTGGTACTCAAGGCCCACCGAGTTTTGTTCTGCATCAAGAAATCATGGAAAACTTCGCGGTAAGACAACAAGCGAATGTGCTCTTCCGGTCAACTGTACTCTCACGCTCAATGCAATATTGACATATCACCGCAAACTCCAAGTTCCTGCGGAGGCATATCTCGGGGCCATATCAAAGCGTGCCTCATTATGTATATCTCAATACGTAGCTTTCTTTATCGGTGGTTTGTCTCGATGACTCATGGATTGACTAACATTCACTACATGGCATGAATTGAGTCTGGTGTTAGCAGTTACGTAAATGATCGATCAGGTTGTGGATCAATCTCTTCTGAATCATCATCGTTTATTTTCTTCAAATACATCATGGTAGTTTTGCATGTTTTCATACTGAACTTATTTTAATATTCATGTTGTATGTTTCCATTGACTTAGAAAAATCTCATGGGTCCTCTGTCATACTTCTTGTCCCAAGAGTGGTGCATCATACTCATATCCTTCATCTCGAAATCATAGGTCAAAGCTTCAGCAGCTAATCTAACAACCAGGATTTCTAAATAAGTCATCAAAATGGGGCTCTCGCCAACTTTGTAATAATATAGGTTTGGATCAACAACCTCTTTGTTCAAATCCAAATTCGTCAAGAATCCATCCATTTGATATAGTTTCCAAATCATGGATGTTATCACGGATGGAAGTGTATCGGGTTCTTGGATCAAGTGTCTCATCATAGCGAGAACAACTTCCCTGGGTTGTGAAACCTTTGGCTATGGATCACCAAACTTTGTATTTCTCGACACTTTCGTTAGTTGCATGCTTGATCTTATTGATCCACTTGGGAGTCATCACAAACTTTCCTTTAGGTCTCTGAACATATCAAATTTGGGCAAGTAGTTAGGCTGGAATAGTGTTTGTCTCCCTACGAGGCTAGCGAGAGGGGGAGGCATTCATCTCATTGTCAATCTCCATCGAGATTCTGCGGATCTTTGAAAAGCTATCTCCTTCTTTAAGGACAACATCTTTGCTTGTCTCCAATCTATCTCGACCAGGGATGTCGATATGTAATTTCTTCGAAGATTCATTGTTTATCCATAAATGTATCCTTTCTCCTAAAGGATCCGGCTTGGACTTCTTCTCTTTGGGTACATGAAAATACCTTGGGCACCCAAATAAACTGAAATGTTCAATCTCAGGGCTTCCACTTTCAGAGTGAAGGCTTCTTAGGAATTTTTTTCAAAGTCTGGTTAAGACTCTTGTTTTGAACATATCTTGTGTCATGCATGGTTCTGCCCATAGAATCATAGAAAGATTATGATCATGTATTATTGCATTAAGTTTGCCCCAATGATAGTTCTATTCTTCCTCTTTCTCAAAATAATTTTGAATCCCTCTAAGTCAAGTGGCTCCCTCACGAAGGATAAAACATCTTCCTTAGTTGTTAACATGTCTGGAACAAAGAAAACAAGAGGAACGAAAACAAGAATATCTCCTAAGGGAGAATAATGAGTGCATCTCTAGAATCAAAACAATCTAAGGATTGTTATCCATCTCTAACACCTACTTGTAATGTAGCAAACTTTAGAAATATGGGTTAGAGGATGACAATTACAACAATCAAACTGGAGTCTTCACTTTGAGTGAGTTGTTCCTCTTAATGTCTTTGAGATCCCTTTGGATCCATGACTTGACAAAGGTTCCTTCCTACCGCAATTTCCCTCATGACAATGATACAAATAATATATATATACAAGTGCATACATGAGAGTGTTGATATGATTTATCCAATGGCTCCTAGCTAATCTTTGTCCTCTTGACATCTTCATGAAGGAGGTATGTCATGTGACACCTTTTCTATCACCCACAATAAGTCTTCCTTTGAAGTCTTGTATTCCGGAAACTTGAAGTTACTTGATCCATCAAGCTTAACTTCCACCATGGTTTTGTCCATCATGATTTTAGATTCTTCACAACCTTTTGTCAAGCTGGGATGCAGAAAAGCATTGGCTAGGATGAGCTAAGCACTTTTTAGGTTTGTTGGACTTATGAATGCCAACAATAAGCCTTTGAAGATGGGAGAACATTGGTGAGCTAAAGGGGCTTCTTCAATGTGAGTTGCGAGAAACCTAATTACGAGATTTTCTCTGAAATTAAGCGAGAAACCTAGGGTCCAAAGAGTAAAAATGCTTCGAGAAATTTCACATTCACGAGGGCTCTGGAGGTGCTTGGGTTTGGAGAGTGGTACTCCTCCTAATACCAGAAATTAGCCCCAACGTCAAAGTGAAGTAAGGGTTAGGCGAGAAAGAAGGAGGAGTCGTCTGAATTTCTCAAAACCCTAGGAGTGTCATATGGTTCTGCAAAAAGAGGGTGATTTGCCTTGAAGTTTTGTGCAATGGGCTCTTCAAGACCTATACTCGATACCATGTTGATTTTTCAATAAGCTAGGTTAAGCATGTAGATCATTTCAATTTTTTCATTTTGTCTTAACCAAAAGCAATAATGTTGCGACAACCAAGATCACAGAAGAAACACCATGCACAAGAACACAAAGTATCACGGGAAACCCTTCTCAACAAGGAAGAAAACCCAAGCAAATCCTATACTATATTCTTCAAGAGAAATAAATTCACCACAAATAAAGACCTATCACACAGAGGTGCTCAAACCCTAGAAGACTAGCGTAGAGGTGCGCATTTTTGCCAAGAAGATGTACTTGCTGAAATTTCCAAACTCATGTAGAAAAATATGATTCCTTATTAGAATTTACCTTTATATACTAGGCTGAACTGTCAACATAGGGTGTCTATTGGCACAAGCAGGGGCCGACCTCACTAACTTATAATATAAGTAATATTAACCAAATTAATTATGTTTCACAATAATTACTAGTCACGGTAAAGGTGGGGAGCCATTACGTACCCCTTACATTACAATTAGGGTTCTGAGGCAAGTCGACTTTGAACAATATAGCAAAGGATTCAATACACCCACTAGTGCTCATCCACTGGGGCATATCCATAGGGATGTCCATATCTTTTGGCTCTTTGCGCATTACATAGAAGAACCATTTCTTCACTAGTGCTCAACCACTAGGATCACATTCACATTGCTTTCGTCCACCGGGCATGTCCCTCAGCAGTCTTCTTTCCCTGCATTACCTGGAGAGTCATCACAGGAACCGTCAACTCTTCTACTCAAAGGAAGCTAATACATCATCTTCATTTTACATTTTCATGGCGATGCACCCAACACGGGATTTCACACATTCACCTTGTGCTTTTCCGATCACATGCATGTCCAACTCAACGGATCTCCTTTCTCATTGCATTACAAAAGAGAATCACTTGGAGTTCTTCTCAACTCTGCAGCGGGAGGCCATCTCGTTCGGTTAAGTCTCGGTCTAGGAACCACACACACCCCTCGAGGGGGCTTTCTCCACCGGTTTAAAGGTGGAGAATGTCTCACATAAATGAAATCATCAACATCTCGGGGTTTGTAAGGTAGAATGTCTCACATAGATACCATAATATCAAAACTCCTTCTTAGCTAGTGAGGCATTCTTCATCATGCCAAGTCTCCTACGGATGTACTTTGAACCGTCTTGGTTGTAGTCATCAACACTCCCTCTCAACTAGAGGCATTCTTCACCAAGTTAGTTTGGTGAGATGTCTGCAATATTCTCATGTATAGGAAGGTACTACACATGTACAACTTTCCTCTGCACCATATCTTTGATATAAGGATATTTCATCTCATAGTGATTGATCCATGAGAATGCTTGGGTTCTCAGGGATCTTTACACACAACTCTTGGTTGTCATCATAGGATCTATCTCATGGTCAACTAAATCCTATCGAGCTTGTGAAGCCATGGCTCCGCTTTTCGATGCTATATACTTTTGTTTTGCAGTGGTGCTCAAAGGCCCGCGAGTTTGCGATTCCTGGCATCGGGAATCATAGGCTCCATGATAAGACAACAACTGGGATGTGCTTCTTTCAGGTCCATTGTACTTTCTCGCTCGATGCAGTATGGAGCATATCCTTTAAACTCAAGTTCACACTAGAGGTATATCTCGGGCCATATCCAATTGTGCCCTCATTATATATATCTCAATACATGCTTTACTACTAGCCAGTGAGTGCGTCACCGACTTCATTGGATTGGCTAAACACATTCACTACATAGCATGAATTGGGTCTAGTGTTGGCTTGGGATACATCAATGACCCAATCAATTATGGATCAATCTCATCTGAGATCATCATCATTTTCTTCAAAATCCATCATGGTGGTTTTGCTTTATGTCATACTTGAGCTTCTTTTAATATTCTTGTTGTATGTTTTCCTTGACTTAGAAAATCATAGGTCCCTCGTCATACTTCTTGTCCCCAAAGAGTGAGTATTGCATCATACTCATATCCTTCATCTCAAAATCATAAGTCAAGGCTTGCTTGTATCTAACAACAAGTCTTTATGAATAAGTCACCAAAATCAGGGTCTCATTACCTTCTTTGTAATAATATAGGTTTTGGATCAGCAACACTCTTACTTTGAAGCCCAAACTCATCAAAATCCATCCATCACGTGTAGTTTCCAACTCATGGATGGTAATAGATACATCAATGACCCAATCAACTGTGGATCAATCTCATCTGAATCATCATCATTTTCTTCAAATCCATCATGGTGGTTTTGCTTTATGTCATACTGAACTTCTTTTAATATTCTTGTTGTATGTTTTCCTTGACTTAGGAAAAATCTCATCGGTCCTCTGTCATACTTCTTGTCCCAAGAAGTGGTGCATCATACTCATATCCTTCATCTCAAAATCATAAGTCAAGGCTTGCTTGTATCTAACAACAAGTCTTTATGAATAAGTCATCAAAATCAGGCTCTCATCACCAACACTGTAATAATATAGGTTTGGATCAGCAACACTCTTGCTGAAACCCAAACTCATCAAGAATCCATCCATCTGATATAGTTTCCAACTCATGGATGGTAATATGGATGGAAGTGTATCGATTTTACTGGATCAAGTGTCTCATCATAGACAACTCCCTCTGTTTATGAGAAACCTTTAGCTATAGATATCGCTTTGTATTTCTCGACACTTCTATCAGCTGCATGCTTTATCTTATAGATCCACTTGGAAGTCATCACAGACTTTCCTTTTGGTCTCTGAACATATCAACTGGAGCAACTGGATTAGCTGGAATAGTGTCTGTCTCCCTCTGAAATGCTGAAGGGGGAGAAGGCATTGTCTCACTGTCAATCTCTATCTGAGATTCTCTAGATGTTTGAAAAGCTATCTCTTCTTTAAGGACAACATCTTTGCTTGTCTCAATTTGTCTCTGACCAGGGATGTCGATCTGGAATTTCTTTGAAAGATTCACTGTTTATCCCATAAACGTATCCTTTCTCCCTGATGGGTCTGGCTTGGACTTCTTCTCTTTGGGTACATGAAAATACATTGGGCACCCAAATATCCTGAAGTGTTCAATCTCAGGCTTCACTCCGGTGAAGGCTTCTTCAGGAGTTATGTTTTTCAAAGTCTGGTGAAGACTCTTGTTCTGAACATATACTGTGTCATGCATGGTTCTGCCCATAGAATCATAGAAAGATTTTGATCATGTATTATTGCATTGGTTGCCCCAATGATGGTTCTATTCTTCCTCTTTCTCAAATATTTTTGACTCCCTCTGAGTCAAGTGGCTCCCTATGAAGGATAAACATCTTCCTTAGTTGTTAACCTGCCTGAAACAAGAAAACAAGAGGAACCAAAACAAGAATATCTCCTAAAGGAGAATAATGAGTGCATCTCTAGAATCAAAACAATCTAAGGATTGTTGTCACAGCTTCAACAACTACTTTTAATGTAGCAAACTTTAGAAATATAGGTTAGAGGACTAACAATTACAACAATCGAACCTGGAGTCTTCACTTTGAGTGTGTTGTTCCTCTGAATGTACTGAGATCCCTCTGGATCTATGACTTCAGCAAAAGGTTCCTTCCTCCTGCAATTTCCCTCGTGACAATGATACAAATAATATATATACAAGTGCATACCTGAGGGTGTTGATATGATTTCTCCAATGATTCTTGGTTGATCTTTGTCCTCTTGACATCTTCATGAAGGAGGTATGTCACAGTGACACCTTTTTGTATCACCTTGTTGCCGTCCTTATACACACTTGAAAACGTGAACTAAGTTCGGCTCACTTAGTGTGTCCTTGGAGGCACAATGCCTAGGTTCACAACCCATGCTGTCACTTTGACCGGGACCTCTTCTGTCTAGGCTCACTCCTAGGGAAGCCAACGGGGGTAGTCCCTAGTTTCTAGATTAGTTTTAGAGTTAAGTTCTAGGAGTTAGTTTTAATTTGTCAAGGCTTGGGAGGATTCTAATCCTAAGATGCACAAGCAGCAATGCAAGATGCAAGGGTTAGTATGTTAAGCAAGACCTTTTCCTATGGCAACTAAGACTAGTGCCTAAGATTGGGCAAGGGGTCAACTAAAGTTAAAGGGGGTTTCTTTATAAGTATGATTACAAACTTACTTACAAAAGAATAATCAAACTCAAAATAGATACAAGATAGAATGCTAGAGTACAACAACAAGCTAACCACTTTAATTATTTTGTGTTTGTGCAGGATATAAAGAAATTAAAGCATCAAATAACATTTACAAGATTATCATCAACATATCACCATATCAACAAAGAAGATTTAAAGATTTAAACACAAGTGTTATGAAGATGACTCACTCTTAGTTATTAAACCCTCAAGGTATTTATTAGATTAAGCCCAAGGTTGAGTTATTAAGTTTTCTTAAGATTGTTAAGTTTTATTAAACTTTCACCAAAGCCTCCTCCCCCTATTGCCAAATAACTGTTGGATGCTCAAGATAATATAGCAACGAGGCTAACCCTAGCTTTCACAGTCATTCCTAAGACAAGAGTACTCCCAGAGAGGACACATCCTGTGCGTCGTGAGACCATCCCCGGCCTACACCCTCCATTGCATTCCTCAAGCCCCGTTTTAGATGGTGAAGATGGTGGTCTAAGGTACCCTAAGAGTCTATTAAGTTATTATATGAATTAGGTAGACTTTTAGGAGTGTTTTAGACTGTTTTAAAAGTTT
>SNQJ01S0252409.1:0-12190 GCA_010110895.2 Picea sitchensis | reverse complement strand
TTTTTTTTTATGTTAGAAGCATTCATGGGTCAACCCAAAAATGAGGTGGGTACTTGGCTGTACCTATAGATGGTGATCTTCAGTTGTCCTAGCCATTCTTTCATACCTACATTAAGGTGGGAAGTTGGTTTCTCAACTACTAGGATTCCTTTCGTCAATCGATTTTGGGAAAAATAATGAGAAGAGAGGGAAAATAAATTCAAATATGAATTTTGGCAATTAGGTAAAACAAATATTTGGTGAAGGTTATCTTCTTGGCAGTTAAGGAAATTCTCCCAACCCCTCACCAATTTCCACTCGTGGTATCATGGATAGTACTAGACCTACCCCCCCTTGATGCAGTTGTTAGGTGAGTTTTTCATTAAACAATATACATTTACACAGTGTATCTGTTTTAGTATTTAAGTCATAATTATAATTACAGACTGGGGGAAAATGAGGTGTTACAATAACTCACCACTATATATTTGTTTCTCATGCATATCATTGAAAGATTGTTTTCAAGACCATCTATCTAGATACATAAGAACCCTAAAATAATCCAACTAAATCCTCATACATATTCTTTCCAGTTAGCTTGTTTGAAATGTGAGGGATGAAATTATCCTTCACCAAATCAAGAATGATTCTCTTTGTCTTGGCCTCCTTCTGAACAAATTATTAGATTGGTAGGTGCAAAAATATTTTCTCAGCATGCACCCAAATCTCAACTTCCTCTAAAATCATTTGTAGCTGACTTCCAAGGTATGAAATTGGAAGCACCATTCAAGAAATACTAATGGAAGGGGTTTTCATATTCAAGAAAAGCTTCACCAGTTGTAATATGAAAGCAAGAGATAAAAAATAATCCCTAGGAGCAAAAATCTCACACATGCACACACACACACACACACACACACACACACACACACACACACACCTCTTACTAATAATTCCAAGAGATATTAAGTAGTAGGGAATTCTAGAGCATGCATAGAACATAATTCATGCAATTAATCTATCATAAACTGTTAACCATCCAACTTATTGAGGGGAAATAAATTTCCACCCAACCATAGCTTCTGCTGCACTTATAATTTCTATATGGGCCATCCCTGTGTTAGACCATGATACAACTAGGGAACCCATATTTCTCTCAGGAAAATTTGGGCAAGTGAAGGACACTCTCTTTCATAGGAAACTAATGGGAGAAACCCCTTTACCTACCAAACCCATAGCCTCCATAAATATCTCAGATGCCTTCCCTACTGGCTTCAATTGTACAAGGGAGTCCCTTCATTGCCTCTGCAACCCCTCAAATCCATCCCCTCTCAATTCCACTTCATTTCCTAGGAAGCATAAAAAATGCAACCCTCTATGCTTAGGTTGGATTTTGGGTTTTTTCTTTGCTCTGAGTTTATCAATACAAAAAACCTAAAAATTTAGAGACTCTCCTCTCCCACAAAAATCCCCCCTCCTCTAGACTTTCTCTGTCTTCCCTCTCCTCTGGAAGGTTCCATGTTTTCCATTTTGTTTATGTTAGAAGCATTTGTGGGTCAAACCCAAAACGATGTAGGTACTTGGTTGTACCTATAGATGGCGATCTTCAATTGTCCTAGCCATTTGTCTGTACCTCAATTAAGGTGGGAAGTTGGTTTCTTAACTACCAAGATTCCTTTCATTAATCGATTTTGGGAAAAAAATGAGAAGAGAGGGAAAATAACTTCAAATATGAATTTTGGCAATTAGGATAAACAATTCTTTGGTGAAGGTTATATTCTTGGAAGTTAAGGCAATTCCCCCAACCCCTCACCAATTTCCACTCGTGGTATCATGGATAACACTAGACCTACCCCCTTCAGTTAGTTGTTAGGTGAGTTTTTCATTAAACAAATACATTTACACAGTGTATTTGTTTCAGTCTTTAATTCATAATTATAATTACAGATTGGGGGAAAATGAGGTGTTACAATAACTCACCACTATATATTTGTTTCTCATGTAGATTGTTGAGATATTGTTTCCAAGACCATATGTCTAGATACATAAGAACCCTAAAATAATCCAACTAAATCCCCATACATATTCTTTCCAGTTGGCTTGTTTGCAATGTGAGGGATGACATTATCCTTCATCAAATCAAGAATGATTCTCTTTGTCTTGGCCTCCTTCTGAACACATTATCGGATTGGTAGGTGCAAAAATATTTTATTAACATGCTCCCAAATCTCAATTTCCTCTAAAATCATGTGTAGCTAACTTCCAAGGTATGAAATTGGAAGCACCATTCAATTTCTTGCACTCTCCAACACTAAGATTACACATCCTACAAGTCTAAAGCACACCTCAAAGAAAAATCAACAACAAACTAAAACAACCCTTCTAGGGATCAAGCACTTTTCCCAAGCACCCTAGGGTTTCACACCCAATCAACTTGTACTAAGTTAAGCACCTCTCCCATGTATGGAACAACTAAAATATCCAACTCCCTCTTCACCAAGAGAGCAATCCCTATCCAACCTAGCTTTGATACCATGTGGAGATTTCATAAAATTCCACTTCCAAAAATTTCACCTCAATCTTGAGGTTTGCTAGATCTATTTCCCAGTGAGCCTCCAACATTAGGGTCAACCCAATTCACATGGCAGCCTAAAAGAGTAAATACCATAAAAGTGTATTTCAGTACCACAATGCTACAACCATTAAGGCACATTTTTCCAAGCTTATAACATATCTAAATTTCTTATTATAGTAGTTATAAGAACAATAAATATACTTCTTTATTTTCAATGTATGTGTTAAATCACTTAACAAATTTAGCTTTATATTATGTCAAAACAACATGAATACCAAGTGCTAGAATCTACCCAATCAAAAAGATAACGTAAGTTGAAAACCAAATATGCAAGTACACAATATTTGGACAACTAGAAACTTCATATACATAAGAGATGAATAACAAGTACATACCACAACTTTATCAAAAAGTTCATACAAATCAATCTCTCCAAACCCTAGCTAGAAAAACCATAAGAAAACCCTAGCCATTTACTCGTCATAGCTAGGAATCACTACTAACCAAAACTGGTCACTCCACCCAAAGATCCTCAACAAGCTAGTATCACCACTATGAATTCCTCCTTGGAACCTACACTTGCATTCCATAAGTGTAAAATACATCTCATCTTCTCCTCCACAATAAGCATAACAAATATCACTAAGGTTTCCAAATGCCACAAAACCCTAGTCTTCTTATTTCACAAGAGCTACAAGATAAAACACTATCTTTTCCCCTCTAAGGTTTATCAAAAACTCTAGTCTTCTTTATCTCCTTAGGGTAAAACATTAACCCTAGTCTTCCCATGAAATTTATCCATGATCCCTAGTGCCTAAGACAAAGAGAGAAAACACACATGAATACAATTACAATAATACAAGTTTTCCCTAGTCTCACATATCTAATTCAATCATGTGAGTACAAGAGTTAAAAATTACAAGTATTCTTAAATGACTCTCTCCCCCCTCTATTGATATGAGAGGTGAGTGATGTTAACACCTACTATGTTCTACTTGGTTTTATCCCTAATTCGTTTCTAATTGGTATTTAAAATTTTGTATAATTTATTAAAATCTTTAGCATTTTGTTAAAAGTTTAATAGCTTACCTTAAGGGGTTTTAAAAGAATGCTAGGGTGAATGAATGAGATGGAATTAATGTTGTGAGAGGGGGACATAGGGAATTAGACACAAGTTCAAATGATTACTTGATGACATCAAATGGTTTCAAGTCTTTTCATTTGAGCCATTAGTCATGTCATGCTTATGCATCATGATTATTTAACTTCATGAGTTGCAGATTCAAAGTCTAATACACTCAAGAGTGAAAAAGACAAATTAGGTTGGGCACTACAGGAACTTCCACATGTCCATATTCATGATCATTTTTAGCACGTTGGTGAGTCATGAAAGATGTGGATCATACTACAAATCTCATGAGTAAGCAAAATCTGTTAGCAAAGTACTCATCGTCACCCATAGCATGTGAAGTGGGATGTGTCATCATTTGTACATGTTAGTTGTCCAGAAAGTTACACGGATCAATTGTCTTATTCAATGTGTTTTCAAAACTGGTGCCTTGTTCGTTATCTACAACAACGAATTTATTTGAATTGGCTCCTGCAGAGCTAGCAAATCTCCTTGACTCTTGTTGCATAGAAGATAGATCCATGTTTTATAGCCAAGAGTCTAGTCTTCTGGTCGCAACTACACTTATGGGAAAGGGTGGACACGTGAACAGGAAAGAGCCCGAAGTCATGGAGTCTTACAAAGATACCCAAATCATTTTTGATTGGGCAGGGTGGTATCTCTTCTACACTAAATTGGATGATCATTGTTATGCTACAACCAGGGTGTTTGCAAAGAATTTTAATGGACAATGGGCCTGAGTTGGAAACTTGCCCATGCAATTTACTGAAGAATCCATAGATGCAACGTGCAACCTCCCCATTGATGGAGAAAGATGGTTTAAGAATAAATTTATCACAGGTGGAGATGCTAATCAATTTTTAAAACCTGAACATAGAGGCCCTAATTGGGCCAAGGGCATCCCTAGGGATTGGATTGTTCATGAGTGGATGGAAGCATTGCTCATTCTTAAGAGGTTCATCACTTGCAAGGGGCGTTATTCTATTGTGTTCTTATTCCACCTACTATTTATGCTTCATCTAGCATGGATTAATAGGATGAATTTACCTTACTATTTCTTACGGGATCTCAACAAGATGGATATGAGAGTTCAAGCGAACCCTGAATCAGGGAAGTTGCAGAATACTTGGGATCAGTTCTTGATCCAGTCAAGGTATGAGAAGGAAAAACATGCCTCTGCTTCTCAGTCACATGGAAATATTTTTAAGCCTGATCAAGCAACTCCAACTAATGTCGGTCAATCCACTTCTGCAAAGAAGGGTAAACGAGAAGCATGTTTTGAGACTCCAGACAATCTTGTAAAAGATACATCAACCGACTAGTGAAAAGAGGCAGGGTCTTCTCACAAATTAGGTGGAGGTAAGACCCCTTTCCCTTTTTCACAAAAAACTTATTTGAAAATGG
Organism: Picea sitchensis; assembly: GCA_010110895.2. Taxonomy (NCBI): domain Eukaryota; kingdom Viridiplantae; phylum Streptophyta; class Pinopsida; order Pinales; family Pinaceae; genus Picea; species Picea sitchensis. The sequence continues at coordinate 7,103 of SNQJ01S0252409.1, read as the reverse complement.
CTAAAAGGATAACAAAACCTAAGGTTTTAGTGGAGGACTAGCAACCTGTAAAAACAAAAAAAGAGCTTGAAGATCCTATACATTTTAAAGAGAATATCCCAGAGGTAAACCCTCATGCCTCGATTTCCTCCAATGATGATACCTCTAGGTATCAAATTTTAGTAAGAAAATGAAGCACAAGGCTTGAAAACAAGTTCAGGTTGAAGACTAAGACAATGAATAAACCTACCATCTCAAAGAAGGTTATCATCATTGATTAGGAACCAATCAAACTGACTGAAAAGACATCTATAAGCAAGAAAAATCTTGTCGCTAAGCCTATGAAGGATAAATCCAAGAAGGGTGGTTTGATTATACATAAAAAGAAAATCATTGGGAAAAATAGAGTTCTTACCAGGAAATAGAGTAAGAAAATTATGAAAATCCCAAACCGTAAGATTGGATCTGAAGGGAATGAGCCTAAATGTATTCAAACCTGATCCCAATCTAAGAATACTAGGAAGAATATCTTAGAATTGCTAACAGAAGCAACCTCCTCCATCCTGCATAGAAAGCTGTCAATTTAAGAATATCGCTTCCAGGATAAATCAAATTTTTGAGATTTAAAGTAATTAAGGATGGAAAAAATATCTCGGTTCCTTATGTAAAAGGCATCATGCTCCTTTTTGGTCATGTCCAGCTATAACCCAGGCAGTGAAAAGGGTTTAATACACGTGGGACTAGTTTTTGGAAAGTCGCTACAAGAAGTTCCTGCAATCGTTACACATGAAAATGAAGGTGCTACTGGAACACCTGTGTCAACCAATTTTATTGTTGTTCGTACCTAGTTTCAGATTTTGCAACAGAGGAAGGCTGTGAATTATGTAGGCATGTAATGGATCATGTTTTAAATCTATGCCATGCTTTGTGGAGAAAAAAAACTGTATTGAGATATGAAGATTGATCTAGATTAGCCACCTTTGCTGAGTTGTCAAAGGATCAATTTCAAATGGAGCTTTGAAGATCGAAGATATCTGGGAAAGATATCGATAAAGCAACAGTGTAATCATTCGAATGAAAAGAAAGTCAAATCAAGAAGATGTATGAAAGGTTGTTGCCTTGATGATAGGAGATTTTTGTAAATTGTTATGATTTGGTATATCAACAGTTAGGAATTGAATTTCATTTTGAGGTTTTGTAGAGATTTGCTTTGAGGTGTCCCTGATTCCTAGGATTGACTCCATGTGCATGTAACTTATTTTGAAACTCTATATATTGGATAATATAGATGAAGAAAAGGTTGGATCCCTGTTTGCCTTAATTATTTTATCTTATACAAGTGTTTGGATCGACCTTATCTGTGTAAAGATTTCAGTGGTTAATGAAGTCATTAGTTGGTGTGTATAATTCTCTTTTGTTTATCATTTCTAATTCTCCATATGGAACACATTATTACTATTGTATGATTATATGGTTGTATGTATGTACTGAGAGGGTTTGTCTATTTTTATAGTTCATTCTTCACCACATGTGTGTTTAATATCTTTTAAATATGGTTCAGAAAATATTTCTGAGTTTGAGATTTATTCTTCTACTAGTTAATTATATCAAAGAACATATTTCTCTTTTATGGTTATCAGTCTTGTTGCATTTTTTCTTCTTCAACATATACCCTACTCTCACTTGGCTCAACTAGTGGTTTTGTTTACCTGATCTGCTGCACATAGAGAAGAGATCTTGACAAATTATCCTTGAAGCCCCTTTAAGATCAAGAGTGTGATCCTCCAAACTCTTAAAATTCTTTTTCTTTTAAACTTTTGAAATAAGATGTGCTAGGATTGTTCCTAAAGCAGTCTAGGGACAACTTCTAGTGCTAACATATTTTGGCGTCGTTGTCGGGGATGAAATGATGAGATTTTACCTGGGTAGAATGACATGATACATATCCAGTTGTAGATGGTGAAACTATAACTAGGAATAGTTGATTGCATATCTTTTCACCTAGTGAATCCACATTAGAAACTCTGGCTTCGAGGAGAAATGGGACTAGAGCCCATCCATAATCCCCCAATGTGCCTTTTGTTTAAGATCCCAAGAAGATCCTCAAACAATCCAAATCTCTTAAAAAATTAGGGTATAAAAAATTGTTTCTTTTACCTCCTTCTGAAGGATCTACCTCGGGGAAAGAATAATTTATTGAACCATAGTCTTTTTACACACCCTATCTTGAGAGTAGAATTAAATTTGAGGAAATATTTGAATTCCCTGAAGAAACAGAGTACCTTTCTTTGGAAAAAAATTTAATCCTTGAAGAAGTTCAAGAAGAGAAACCTTATCTTAACCTCTAAGTTAATATCCTTGCTGCTGAGAAACTTGCTGAAGAGATTCTCCAGTCCTCTACTAAGATTCAATTGGTGAATATTTCTATGGTCTCATCACCTCAATCACCACATTCCTTACATACAAATCAACCTTTAGGTGGCCAAACAATGGCTGGTGCAACACCTCCCAACCCAATGGATGCTATCAGGGTTGCTAGATATGCACCTTTGTATTGCCAAATAATATTCATCCTCTCCTAACAATGAATTACATAAAGTACCTTCCAAGGTTTGACAATGAAGGCAAAACAACTGTAGAAGATCATTTAACTTCTTTTTATTCCTTTGCTGATAATTTCCAAGTGGATTATGAAGATGTGTGGATGAGGCTTTTTGTTCAAAGTTTAGATGGAGAAGTGAGGAAGTGGTTCAGAAACCTTAGATCCAACTCAATTACCACTATCACAGACCTTGATGCCACCTTCTTGAGAAAGTGGGGAGACAAGAAAGATGATCTGTATTACATGACATAATTCAATAAACTTCGAAGAAAGAATGGTGAATTTGTCTCTGAATTTTCTCAGAGATTCAGTTGGATGTATCAGAAAATATCAGATGATATCAGACCGACTGAAAGGTTAGCAAAAGTTGCTTATGCTAATGCTTTTGATGCTGATTTTTGTTTGCTTCTTAGGGAAAGAAGGTCAACAACTCTGGATGATATGCAAGATTCAACTCTTGAAGTTGAATACAATATTTTAGCATCTGGACAACTGAAGAAGAGATTGGATAAGGGAAAATTAAAAGAAGAATATAAGTCTTCTACCTCAAATACTAAAAATTAGAAGATTTCCTTTGAGGAAATGGCAAGAAAGATGGAAGAAATGTCATCTGAACTGTCCAAACTCAGATTGGAGAAGAAGAAATGAAATGCACTTCAATAAGGAAATGAGAACAAAAATCCATACATAAGGCCTTATAACCCTCATATCATGCAGAGGGATAAGAAGAATAATGCCGATTAGAAAATTCATACCCCTCTGTAAAATAATTACATTGGGGAAAATAAAGAAGTTGAAGATGGAGATGAAGACCTGGATATTCATTTGTTTGGATATGAAATTGCTATTAGTCACCTAACACATAATGAATATGAAGATTCATTGAGTTCACAGGCTGGGGGGAGTCCAAATACTAAGCTTTGTAATACATAACAACAAGGGTACAATCTTAGATAAAAATCTGCCCCTCAGAAAGAAAAATATGTTCCTCAGAAAGACAAACCTTCTCCTCACAAGGAGAAGCTTGTTGTCCTAGCAGTACAGATAGGCAATAAGAATCATGAAAAAACAAAAGTACAACTTGCTATGAAGATATCATCCCTGAAATTAGACAGGTTAGTCTCTCCTTTTAGCTTGGAACATGAGATCAATAAGATAAAATCCCTATTCCTCTGACTGAATTGGTTAAAACTAATTCTTATAGGAATCAGATTTTGAAATGGTTGCAACCTTCTTCTACTACAAACCCTTCTACTGATGTGATTAATCTCCAAGATGAAAAACCTACTATTGTTTTAGGGCCTATAGTAGAAGAAAGGGATGATTCCACTCCTCCTTTTTATGTCTCATTAAATGTTCATGACAAAATCCTTCACAACTGCCTATTAGATTCTAGAGCTTCTCATAATATTATTCCAAAGGTTGTCATGGAAGAACCGGGGTTAGAAATTACTAAGGCATACCATGATCTCTTTTCTTTTGATTTCAAAAAAGTCAAATGTCTGGGGGTTATCAAAGAGTTTATTCATGGATATAGTTGTGGCTAATATCCCTCCTAGGTTTGGTATGCTATTGCCCAGATCTTGGTGTAAGAATCTTGGGCGATCTCTTCAAATGGATATTTCTTATGCCACTATAGCTGTTTTTGGAGGAGAATTTAAGAGACTTTATCATGAAGCACAATTTGCATACATTATCAATGATAGTGATCATTTTATAAATCATCCCATTTATGCAGTTGATGTGGACTTGGGATCTTTTATATTTCATATTTACAATGTTGTCCAACAATATTTTCCTTTGAAAAAATCATTTGTTGTCCCACAGTCTGCTGAAAATAAAAATCTGCTTTGGAAATTGTACTTTGATGGAGCCTCATCCAGAGAAGGTGCAGGGGAAGGCATAGTGTTGATTTCTCCTGCAAATGAAATCATTACACTATACTACAATCTATAATTAGATACTACAAATAATATTGCAGAGTACGAGGCACCAATGTTGGGTCTCAGGGCAGCCAAAGAACTAAAAATTCAGCATTGAAAGGTTCATGGAGATTCATAACTCATTGTACAACATGTCAGAAATGTGTATTAGATGAAGAATATCTAGTTGAAAGACTACATGAATTAGGCATGGGACGTTGTTGAAGCCTTTTTTCTATCTTTTGATATTGTACATATCCTTAGAAATCAGAATGAGCAAGCTGACTCTTTGGTTGTGGCAACAAACACCTTCAAACCTCCTTTATCCCCAAAACTGAAATATGAAATAAAGGTCAGATACAAGCCTTCTATTCAAGACAATGTCAAATATTGGAGAGTGTTTGAAGATGATTATGAAATTAAGAGATTCATTGAAGCTGTTGATGATTTCTCTTCCATTCATATTGATCAAGATGAAGATGTGGAGGAGGAAAAACAGAATTTGAAATTTCACAACATGATTGCTGGACATAAAATTTTGCAATTGCCAACAAATCATATCCCAATAGGTCTAGTGCCTCTTGAAAGGATATTTGATCAGAATGATGTCCCTGTGAAGCCCCTTGATCTAAATAAAGAAGCAGATGTAATTGATTGCAATCTTGGGACTACTGCAAATCCTAAACATGTTAAATTATCAAAATTTCTGTCAGGGAAATACAGAGCTAAATATGAGAAACTATTTTGCAGCATAAGATACATTTGAAAGAAAATGTGAATCCATTTAAGAAGAAATTAAGACAGATTAATCCTCTTTTGTTACCTATCATGGAGAAATAAGTCAAAAAGCTTCTAGATGCTAAGATTATTGTACCGCTAAGGTACTCTAATTGGGTGGAAAATATGGTACTGGTGAGGAAAAATAATGGTGAAATCAAACTTTGTGTCAATTTCAGGAATCTAAACAGATGCTCTCGGAAAGACAACTATCCACTGCCCAAAATGGAACACATCTTGTAGAGGGTAGTAGGATCTAGTAGGATGTCTATGATTGATGGTTTTTCCAAGTACAACCAAGTTGTTGTTCATCCCGATGATATGGAGAAGATTGCCTTTATGACACCATGGGGAACTTTCATGTACACTCAGATGCCTTTTGGTTTGATAAACACAGGGGCTACGTTTCAGACAACCATGGATATAGCCTTCGTGGGAGGAAAGGACAAGTTTGTAGTCATCTATCTAGATGACATTATCGTATTTTCTAAATTTGATGATGAGCATCTTCAACATCTGAGACATGTATTTCTGAAATGTAGAAGGTATGGTCTTTCCCTTAATCCAAAAAAGTCTCATTTTTCTTTAGAACAAGGGAAATTACTTGGTCACATTGTTTGTGGTGGTGGAGTTAAGATTGATCCTGATAGAGTGATAGCTATTCAAAGAATTTCCATTACTAGAACTAAGAAAGAGATTCAGTCTTTTGTTGGGAAGATACAATTTCTTAGAAGGTTTATTCATAACTTTTCCAAATTGGTCAAACACATAATTGGCATGTTGAAAAAGGGTAGCGAGATCAAGTGGAAGACATAGGCTAAAGATTATTTTCTGATTATTAAACATGTTATTTCTGAAGCCCTTGTTCTCATCAGTCCAGAGTTTTTATTTTGCATCTCATGACACTTTAGCAGCTGCTTTATTACAAAACAATTCTGAAGGTTTCGAACAACCTATTGATTGCTTTAGTAGGGAACTTCAGGATGCTGATTTAAAATACAACATCATGGAAAAACAAGCTTTTTCCTTGGTTAAAGCACTAAAATCTTTCAGAATTTATGTGTTACACCCCAAAGTTATTACCTATGTAACATCCAACGCCATTAAAGATATATTGACTCAATGAGACGTCGATGGAAATAGGAGAAAATGGATAGCTAAGTTGCTTGAGTATGATTTGGATATCAAGCCCACTAAGCTAGTCAAAGGTCAGGGGTTGGCTAAGCTATTAGCTGACTCTAATTACAAAGTTTTGGGAGTTGATTACATATGTAATAATTCAAGAAACTCACAACCACAAGACAATAACCCTTAGGTAGATGAAAATATTTTTGAATCTAAATGGTATAAATATATCCTCTATTTTCTATAGAATTTCCAAGCTTCTCCACGAATGGATAAATCCAAAGTAAGATCCTTAAAACTCAAAGTTGCCAAGTATTGTGTAAATAATCAGATTTTATTTTGGAGGGACCTTATTGGATTCTTATTGAGATGCCTTGATAAAGAAGAAGTTGAAAATGTCATGACCCAATTTCATGAAGGTGTGTGTGGAGGACATCACTTCTGGAAGAGCACTGCATACAAAATACTTAGGGTTTGGTATTATTGGCCTAGTCTATTTGTTGATGTCAGTTTAAAAGTAAGGACATATGAAAAATGTCAAAGTTTTGAAGGAAAGAAAAAACTCAAGTCTTTACCTCTCAATCCTGTAAAGGTGGCTGCACCTTTTCAGCAATGGGCTTTAAATTTCATTGGTGAAATCCATCCTCCATCCAGTGGCCAACTGATCAGAATTTGGACCAGGGGTCAAATTTTAGCCC
>SNQJ01S0252408.1:0-12748 GCA_010110895.2 Picea sitchensis | reverse complement strand
GAAAGTATTTCCATGAATTTTGTTGGTGGTTTACCTATGTCGAGAAGAGGTCATGATTATCTTTATGTTGTGGTTGATCATTTTAGTAAGATGTGTATTTTGATGCCTTGTACTAAGCAGGTAATAGCAGAACAAACGACACAATTGTTCTTTCAAAATGTTTGGGTGCATTTTGGTTTGCCCAAGTCCATTATTTCTGATCGGGATTCTCGATTTGTTGGAAGTTTTTGGTCAAGTTTGTGGGCACTCATGGACACTAAGCTTAAAAAGAGCACAGCTTTTCATCTACAGACAGATGGTCAGACAGAAGTGGTGAATCATACAATGGTACATCTTCTTCGTGCTTATTGCAGTAAGCATCCTAAACTTTGGGATGAACATTTATACTACGTTCAACATGTGTACAATCGAGCTAAGCACTCTTCGACGCAGATGTCTCCATTTGAGGCATGTTTTGGCTATTTTCCCAAGTCGCCTTTAGATTTTATATTTGGGAAAGATATTTTTGTTGATGGGCAATATGATATTGATTGGGCAGAGAAGTTCATTGAACAAATTCAGTCGATACATCAGGTGGTGCAAAAGTAGTTGGAAAAGAGTCAAGCCAAGTACAAAATGAGACATGACAAGCATCGTGTTGATCACAGTTTCGAAGTTGGTGATGAAGTGTGGCTTTACATTAGCAAGGAGAGGCTTAAAGGAGAAGGTAAAAAGTTGAAACAAATTCGATATGGTCCCTTCAAGATTGTTGACAAGATTGGTAACAATTCTTTTCGTTTAGATTTGCCTCCTTATATGAAGATGTATGCAGTTTTTAATGTTGAGAATTTGAAGTTGTATGAGCCTTCATTGATTGATGATCAAGGAGAGCATGTTCAGATTCCTTCCATAGATGATTTTTCTCCAGAATATCTAACAGAACTTCAGGAAGACACCATCCTTGACAGGAGGATGTGAACTTCGAAGCGAGGAAATGTGGAGTATTTGCGAGTTGGTCTTAAAGGGATGAATCCAAGCAAGGCCAAGTGGATTGAGTTTGGAAGGGTGAGGGAACTATACCCTCATCTTCACATAGACTGAGATAGTCTTTTGGAGGTGCAAAAGCTTCCTAATGGGGAGGTGTGATCAGGGGATCAAATTTTGCTCAAATTTCAAAGTGCTCAGAATGCGACAAAAATAGTGCCATTGCAACCATCTCGTCTTCCTGATTTCAGCAGTATATTTACTTTGTCAAATGGACTCCGTATGGAGAAGATATCGCAATCTGTTGGTCAAGCCAAACAGGCAAAAAAAATTGACACTGACTGTACCAGTTCGTACAGTTCGTACGGTCTGATGTGGCAGGAGTGTACGACCGTACAAGGGTGACATGGAAAATGTCGGTTGGTTGATAGATGGCGAGTAAGGAGCTGACACATGTCCATTTATGGGCAAATGATATGAGGACACGTGGCCCAGTCGGAGGGTGCCACGTGTCACTCATTGTTTGGTTATTTGGTTATATATAAAATGTTATGGGTGCCGTGGGGTTCAACCCCCCGACCTCCCCCCATGTAATGACTTCACATAACTGTTCGACCAATGCGCCCACACCATATGCCTTACCATGTATCCATTTTCAATGTTTATAAAGTTGTTTGATTATATAAACGGGCGGGGGTCAGGCCGAGGCTTAGCCCCGACCCGCGGTCCTTTGTGTTAAAGCATGTGACTATACCATAGCACGGAGTTGTAACGGTTGGCACGGGGTTTGATATGACCCTTGGTCATGTGTGGTGTGCCATGTGACCCCGACCTGGAGCGTGGGTATTTTTAAACTGACTTAACCACCTTTATGCCTTGTGCGTGGTCCTATGCGCCATATGCCCAGGTGCCGAGGCGGTTAGGGGCTGGTGCGCCCTTAACCGTTCTATGGTTTGCACCATTGGGATGGTTGGGCCCGGTGTTGGGTTTTCATGCTTTAAAATGCATGTGAGCCAGGTTCATTCAAGGAGGGTGCGAATTGTAGATCTAGAGACAACAAGCTTGAAGAGGGAGACTTCCAGGAGGCCTAACTTCTTCGTTTTTCGATTGATTGAGGTGCCGAAAGAGCCCATACAGGGGTTTTGGGATGCTTTGAAGCCATTGGAGTAGTCGGTTTGTCAGTTTGAGCATTGTAAGACATGTTTTTGAGCACTTTTGAGCAATTAATAATAATAAACCATTGGAAGTTGGACCAGGAGATGTAGCCCATAAGAGGGGTGAACTCCTTTATCAAATTGTTGTGTTTATGTGCTTATGTCCAATGATTATGCTGCTGTCTATGTGTAATTTGCATAAGTAATCCTTTATTTTATGTGTTGCAAACTGATCCATTTTCTTTAAACACATAACATTTACTTGCAATAAGTTTTCAAGTTTTTTCAATTCTTCTTCATTTTTAGGTCAGTTTCTTCTTGGGATGCAATTGCCAACAATGGTACTCATCATGCCCTTATTTATTGCAATGATTGGAATATGGATTCTCTTCCTTTCTTTCCACTGAATTTTCCTTTTTTCCATTCCACTTCCTTTTGTCCTCTTTCCTTGAAGACGATTCCCCTGATACACCAACTCTTGTTGTCCCTTCTTCAATGTATGTCACTTGAACAAAAACCTCATCAATATTAGTAGGTCCAAACATGAATATAGTGTTTCGAATATGTGTATGTAAACCTCCTATATACTTCATAAGAGTTTCTTTGGTATGCAAAGAAAATATTGAACATCAATGCCATTTTATGAAATCCATTAGTGTATTCTTGCATTGTTTGTCCTTTTATTAGTTTAAGAGCTTGCCATTCAATTAATGCTTTCTCTTTATAACCCAAATGTTAGAATTTATTTCTAAGTGCATAAATAAAACTTTTCCATTACCCACTTGTTGTGTGCCATTTTGCAACTTGCTTTGCCACCATATGAGTGTTGTGCCTACGAGTCTGAGCGATGCCAACTTGATCTAAGTTGCCTCATCCTTGATTTTTTGCACACTGCAATAAAACTCCATCTGTCTGACACAATTTTCGAGTCTCTTTGCATTGAATTCACCATCATACATGGGTAACTCGAATTTAACATCAAATTTGAGTAAAGGCATTTCATTCTTATGTTTATGGACATGTTTTCTTGCAGTTCTTTTATAACTTGAACTTGAAGAAGGAGAAGAAGGAGGTGAAGATGGTGGTGAAGGAGGAATTTGAGGAGGATCCTCTCCTTCTTCACTTTTTCCCTTTAAATATTCACCCAGATTCAGTCACTTCCATTCCAAGTAATCCTCACACAAAACCTTCATCATCTCTGACATGGTGAAGAAATTTTTTCGAAACTCTTTCTCGTCCTGAGAAAGTCCCTCTTTCGATGCCATTTTCTTGATTTGATAAGTTCTCTTTCTCAATCCAATCAATGGATTCTCTTCAACAAGATCACATTTACCACAATGTATATTTTCCCTAGTAATCATGCAAAACTCAAAAACAAATGTCAACTATGCATGTGTTAAATTACCATTTAGGAATATGAATGAAAGAAGAAGAATTATAGAAGAAAAATAACAAACATATGAACAGATACAGATCTGAAATAAAGCATGAGGATCAACAAACCATAAACACCAATGTGATAATGGAGTTCGACAATCTCTCCTACGTCTCCAAGAATTTGTCTCAGTGAGTGAGGCTTTCTTATTTCTTCTCAAAGCTTTAAAATTACATCACAGAAGTTACAAAAGGGTTACAAATTGATCTAGTCTCATTCTACCATATATTTTGAACCCCAAAAAAAAAATGGCACTTAAAACAGATGATCGAAGCTCCCAGAAATGGCCCACAATGGTTCTCACCTCAATAGATTCCCTGCATAAAAATGGTTCTCTTCAGCATAAACCTACTCTAAACCATCCTCCATGGCTTCAATAACCCTTGGTTTATATAGATTTGAATTTGGTAACCATCTCCCAACTTCCCCCAAGATATGGCCTCAAAAAGGGCCCAATATTCCCCAAAAAAGACCAAAATCCCACAATTTTGTTGAGAAAATCAATAAAAATCACTATTACAAGGTCAAAAACCCACTTTTGCACATATTATGGGTGTATCCCCCTAATCCTAGGGGCCCTGGTCACTTGGCGCGCCCCATGTGGCCAAGCGACCATGTGATGGCCCCTTATCCCTTAGCTCTCGGACCTCGGTCGTATGTGCCTAGCCCATGTTGCCATGACTTATCCCCTTTTAATGTGCTAACTATAGAGATCAGCCTCGAGTCATGTAAAACTGTGATATGACTGGGATCCGAGGGCTGGAGCATATCCAAAACCACGTGCAAAATAAAAAGGGAGGAGGTCACATATCATGGTCATGTGGATTTGTTTCACCGGGGGCTAAGGCCTAGCCCCAACCCTAACCTCCACCAACCATAATTCTAATCAAACTTAAATATTTATTTCGATGTATATGGTTAATAAATAAAATGCGAGCAGGCTAGATAGCCTAACATTTCCAAGTCGTTAGCCTAGTGGGAGGTCACACGATCAAATATTATGGATTCCAAAATTTTGCACCACCAAACAACCAATGAATGGGTGTCACATGGAAGCCCATGTCTGGGCCACATGGCCCCATACCATACGCCGAGAGTACTACCACGTGTTAGAGCCCAATTCATCCACATCTTCCAACCATGTGTCTTCCAGGTCACATGCCACTATACTTTCCACTGTACCTTCCACATAAGCATAGTACAAATGTGCCACGTGTCAGCCTTGAAGTGTTGACATGTGTCACTCCCTAATTGGTCCACCTATCTGACACGTCATCATTTTGTATGCCCAGTCACCCTGCCATGTGTCATTCCATATGCCTAGTCAACACAATGAACCCTATATTTTGTACCTTTCCATGTCAATTGTACAGTCGTATGACCTGTACAGTCAGCTACCACATGGCACTATACAGAATGAACAATCATCATGTTTTTTCCTGTTTGTACAATTGAACAAACTATGATATATTGAGCATATGATGTTCGTTTGAGCCCATTCAAGTTGAGTTGATTTCATATCGACGAGTTCTATGCACATGCTTGTCTTGAAGCCATTTTGAGAACTTTGATTTTTAGGGCATTTTTAGCCCCATCAAGCTTCTGGATCCAATTTTGGATCAGAAGTAGATACTACTCAGGTTTTTATTGTTACTACATATAACTCTGGACAAGGAGGACTTTCACCCATTTCAACAGAACTACCTCCAAGTATTGAGGTCATTTCCTTTGATTGGAAAAGACTGATGACACATATGCTTCTTTCCTACTTTCCTTTCCAAATTATTGTGCAAGTTTGCGATATAAACTTATGTTACTCTATTATAGATAAATGCACTTCTATTAGCCTTTATCCTTGAACACTTGGAAAGCTCTAGGTTCCCCTTGAATTGTGCCCGATACTCAGAATATGTTGTCTTTCAAAAGAAGAGTGAGCGAACCTTTAGGGATCCTTACTCGATTACCTATCACCTTAGGAGGGAAAACTATGCATATTGACATGATGCTAGCCAAAGGCCCCTTGTATTTTAATTTGATCCTCAGGAGAGACTATGTATATGCTATGAAATATATTGTGTCCACTCTCTTTCGAGTGTTGTAGTTCCCTCATAATGGAAACATAGTGACCATTCACAAGCTTTCATTCATTGGCCCTCAAATGACAACCAACCATCTGAATTCCTTGAACGTTCGTTAAAAGCAATAAATATCCACCCCACCACAAGTTAATTATGTGGAAACATGTCCCATGCTTTCAAGTACAGATCAGAAGGAGCTTCTCACTATATGATCAACTTATTTTGACTTAGATCTGGTAGTTGACATGGTGATCTCTTCAACATGGCTATTAGAGCTTGATCTTCCTACCCCTATTGTGGCGCTTGACATGTATTCATTCCAGAGAATTGTTCTTCCTTCCAACGAATATCTCTTGGAATCCATGATTGAGGTATGTCCCTTGACATATATTCCTCCTAGAGCATTGTCTTCTTGGAAGCCATGACCAACAAGAGATTGAGAGAAAATATCTTGTTTCTGTGTCAAGCTCATTAAGAAATGAAACAGATGGTCGCGAGCATAGTTCATGTTTATGTGTCAAACTCGTTAAAACATGAAACAAAGGTCTGGGGATTGAACCCAGATTCCATGAGAACAACTTGTTTTCTGGTTTCAATATCGTTAAATAATGAAACCATCCATGAGCACAGTTTATTTTTTGGTTTCAAACTCATTAAAAAAGGAAACCAACACTGTTATCACATATAATGTATTGGGGTAAAGTTACTTGTCCTAGTCCTTGTCTTGTCTAATGTCATGTCAATTCTAGTTTACTAACTATGTCACATATCCAACATCCCAAGTCATTGAAGGAATGATTTTCCACCTTGCAGAACTTCTGCCATATGTCATATGAAAGAAATCAGAGTACATAGAAACCCTAGTTTTGCAATATGGTTAGGCTATGATGTATCAGCATTTTGGAAGAAAGCATAGGGGTTATTTTTGTTTGATGAGTTGCATATATCTTAGAGCCCCTTAATAAACCTATCAACATGACCTATATTCAGCTATGTATAAGTAGGAAAACATGCAAACCCTAATATACAAGTATCAATTTTGGGTGCTGCGAAATGTTGCATGGGGATTGTTTTTGAAGCTATGATCATGTACATTCCAAGGTGTTTCGACTTTCATAAAACTTGGGACATCACATTTAAACCACCAGAAAACATTTAGCATGTGGGTTTCATGGAAACAAGGGAAAAAAAAACTTTCTTAGCAATCACATCCTACACAAGTGCTATAGTTTCTAGTTGCATAGTGAGCTCGTTGCAGAAGTATATTTTTACCATAACTCTTAAATCATGCACCCATTTTCCATGAAAGTTTTATAGAATATCCATGAAGGTAATATGAATAATATCATGTAATTTCATGTCAAAATGCTTCACTATTTCTTAGAAATGAACCATCGTCTTCTACAACCATTTTTGAATTTTATCGAGATCGGTGAACTAGGGTTTTCCCAAATTTCTCTAGTAGAAGTATCATGATGATATTAATTTACTGATTAAAATTAATATTGACCCAATTTACCATTTGACATAAAATCAAAAAATACTAACTACAGAAATTTCACTATCCAAACATGCTACGCAAGTGTTGTAGATCACAGTTGCATAGTGAGTTGTGTCAGCACGCTACACAAGTGTTTTAGGTTAGAATTGATGCAGAAAAGGGGACTTCATTATAATAAATGCATCTTGGATGTTGGGGTAGTCTGAAAACAAAACAGTGGCTTCATCAAATATATATTTATGTAGGCTATACACATGAGGTTAAATTTAAAGTTTTGTGGCTCTAAATTAGTTTTGAGTTCTTGAAGATTGAAGTAAAGGGTAATGTTTGGAATGGAGGTTTATGTTTCTAGATCTCACCAATATCATTTGGAATGTTATAAGAGCTAGTGAAAACCTCCATATAGCTTGTAGTGATCAACCATATGAAGAGAACTCGAAAAGAACCCTTGTTGTGCAACCTTGTTATGCAAATTCTGCAGGGCATGTTGTTTTTGCAGTCAACTTCAACATCATGATTCGAACAACTCAAGATGTTTTTTGAAAAATAAAAAAAGGATTTTGTCAAGAATGGACCCGATAACAAAATCCTCTCTCATTTTTTTCACAGGTGTCCTTTTTTGGGATATTCAAAAGGATATTTTCAGCCTATTTTTTAGATTTAAATATTTAATGATTTCTTGTTTTAGTTATTATCTTTGGGCATAGATCCTGAGAATATGGAGAAGAATTTTTGAAAACTGGAAGAGTTTTTTCTCAATAACAGGTTCATCTCCAAAAAAATCTCCCATTTTTGTAACATATATCAGTATTCGAGATATATGATGTTATCTTTGACCCCTATTTTCCATCAAATTGATTCCTATTTCTTAGCAGACAGTTTTGAGTTTGTTCCTATTTTGATGTAACTAGATCCCAAAATGAAGGAAAATGGTTGAATTTGACCTCCTCAACTTGGGGAAGAATTATTCCTATATATTTTTGTAGTTTTGATTAGCAAAGGGGGATTGGAGAGAAGAAAACTCTTTTGTATTGGATTTTTTTTATTTTTGAGCTTAATACGATATCAGTACAGAAGAACAAAGTGTTTTCATAGAAAAGATTTATGCCGATGATGTTTTACAGTATGTGTTTTATTATGTGATATTTTTTCTCTATTTATCGTTTCTATATAAGTCTTACGGTATTTAAAATGATATGTGTTTGGAATTCCACCTTGTTAGATGCTCCATATCATGTGCAGTTAAATACTTATTCATTTTGTTTGGATTGTATGTTCATAATTCATCTTTAATTTGGTTCTTTGTTCATAGCAATTTTCCATTGTCTATTATTCCTCTAAAGTTATATCAAGAATTCATCCATATCTAGATTCTCTTGATATAATGGGCTATTGATTTCTTCATTTATGATACCATGCTAAAACTGATATATTCACTGTAGAACATTCTCTACCTTGCCTTTGTTCCCTAGAATACTCATCAATCACCGATATTTATCATTTGTATTATTTGGATTCCATGCCCAATGGATTTCCTTTTTCTTTGGCCAAAAACTTCATAAATTTTCTCTTTTACTAAAGACCTATCCTTTGATTTCATTGAATAGTTCTTGTTTCTGTGTCAATCTCGTTGAAAAATGAAACAAGTAACCACAAACATAGTTTTTATTCATTTCAAGCTTGTGTAAAAATGAAACCTACCCCAAGCATATTTTTTCTTTGTTTCAATATTGTGTAAAAATCAAACCAGTAGTGAGAAACGTTCCCCTTTTTTTTGTCAAGCTCATTAAAAAATGAATCTGCAGTCTATGAGCATATTTCATTTTATGTGTCAAGCTCATTAAAAAATGAAACAAACCCCCCTTCATTTGAGTCAAGTCTTTTTCTAGATCTCGTAACTAAATCTTCATTTCATGTGCCTATGTCAATTGATCCTCTTTCTTCCTTTGGTGAAAATTTACCTATTTGTAGCCACCAATCTAATATGATATACAAATTGGTGACAACATAAGAGTTGGAAGACGAAATGAAGCTTGGGGGGCATGTCTCCATCCTCTGGACATCATGTTGGAGTTGAGCTACTAGCTTTTCACGTTGGAGGAAAATCCCCAACCACCCATGGGTATCACCTAAAAATGAAACCAAATCCGAGCATAGTTTATTTTCTATTTCAAGCTCACATAAAAATGAAACCAACTTTGAGTATAGTTTATTTTCTAGTTTCAAGATTATGAAAAAATGAAACCCACCCCTGGCTTAGTCTTTGTTCTTTATCATGCTCCTAAATACATGATAATAGGTTACCTATATTAGTCTTTGTTCTTTCTCCTGATTGTAAATACATGACAATAGGTTATCGATCTCATTCTTTGTTCTTTCTCATGCTCATAAATACATGAGAATAGGTTACTGAGTATACTTTTATCACTTTTTCGGACTCATAAAATCTATACGAAAAGGGAACTCTTTGGATTCTCCTTGTTATAGCGATATTTGCCTCACCATTGCTATCTCGCATAGCCCTTTTCCATTTCCCTATGCAGACTTTTCATCCCTTTTTGATGAATCTAGAGCCAAAAATATACATTTTTCCACATATACGCTCCCTATCAGTTATGTTAGAAAATACAAAATGAAGTCGAGTTTCCATGTCACGATAGAAGATCATTGATCCTTGGCCTTCCACATACTCAAAACGTTTCAACTCGACCCTTCAATTGCATTTTGAAAGATATAAAGGCACAATTTCGAGCTATGGAAAAGAGGAGAAAGCATTCAACTTTGAGAGCAAAGTTACTCTGAATAAATTACTTCATATTGAGTCTGCATCCCTTTGTCCCTCAAGTATGAACACAGTGTTCAGCCCCCAAGCTCTTTCCCTATTGTTGAGAGAACATCATTGAATCTCTCTTGTGAGCTTTCCTTTGATGGAGGATTGAAGTGGTGGATGCCCAGTTGGAAGGAACTTGGTTTCTTGGTTTCGAACCATGCCGACATGAAATTTTGTAATTTTGTCACTTCTACTGATCAATTATTAATATAAATACTATTTTCTCGTCCTATTGGTATATTGAAAATGTATGATTACTATCCATGGGCATGTTTGTAATGTTTACTGATGGATTATGCTATCTAATGTGCTAACCCCTTTATATCATCACTATATACTTTATCTGCTCATTTGTCAAGAACTTATTGTAGGTATGAAGTTTTGGGTCGAAGTGCTCAATGGTGGAACACCATCAAACATTGGATCGAGGTAGGCCTCTTTCTTATCTTTCACATTAGTTTATATAGCATATGTTGGAATTGAGTTGATTTCTGCAGTCATACCTTTCTGTTGTGGTTTACCCTTGGCCATAGAGAATTTTTCCCTCGTAATAGAATTGGCAACTCCACTAGGGAGATATCTTCCTTCTAAGGGTTGAAGTACTTTTTCATCCTGCATTCCTCTTTTTCCTTTATGTTTCTTGTCCTATCACTACTTGACAGATTTTATTCACTCTAGGTCCAAGTTTTCAGGCTTTTTCCCTTTCATGGCCTTGTTTTAAAGCATATATGCCCTTTTTTCCTTGACAGTTGTGTAAACACACTTGTTGTCTCACTGCAAGATGTGTATATATGCTATGTTCTCCTGAACAGTCGTGTATACCACTTTCCCTTTCTTGTTTTCTTGTTTTAGTGATTATTGGGTGGGATTTGAGGATTGTTGAGCCTTCTTAGACCTCTTTAGTGCATGTTGAGTTTCTCTAGGTTGACAGGAAACCTATTTGTAGTTGACTTTTTGGGCATAGTCTTTCCGTTTGTTTTTCATCCTTGTTGTCCTTGAACCCTGGGTTGTTGGCTTGGCTGCTTGATATTCTGCTTGATTTATTTCATTTATACATAGTAGAATTTAGATATCAGGTTGATTTACAGTCCATGCATTTTATCTTTAATATATTGAAAATAAAAAAAATATGGCATTTTGCATTGGTTAACATTTTTTTCTTTGAGCCTTTATCATTAGCTTAGTTCATTTAAAGAAAGATTTCATTTTACTTTTGAATTGCAGAGTTGAAATTGAAAATTGCACTACTTTTATTAGCATATCATTCGTTAAAAATTTAAAGATAGACTTTACATTATATACATATCCATTTTCTTGCAGAGTCATAACATCATGAGTTTATCTTCCATACCTTTTTGAGTAATCACGGCCAATAAAATTTATGCTTTAAACTAAAATTGATTAGTCACGATTTTATTTTTTAGAGTGCACAAACTAGTCTAGGATTTAGTGCCTTGGAATAGGATTTTGTGAGTAAACTTCTCCAAGGCAATTAAACCAACATATGTGTCTGAGACAAGGAGTTGAGAAGTCCATTGTATAATTGGTAATATCAGAGGGCTCCACTCACACCGGAGTTAAGAACGAGGTCGCACAAAGTTGGTTGAAGGGATAACCCTTGGATACTCACCTAGCATCAGAGATATTTCTATGGATTTATTTGTATTTGGGGATATTGCTAGTGCCCATACCTCTGTGAGAGGTGGTACTTTCAAGGTTTCGGGCTTTGCTACCCTGCCCATATGGTAATCCAGACTTACGAATGTTCGCCTATGCATCAGTTATACAGTGGTTGATTGGTTGCTTGAATTAGGTATCTCATAGGTTACTTGCAGGGGTTATTCTGCTTGTATCCTGAGTTAGATAGGGGTCGAACAACACACATCCTTTATGGAGGATTACCTCTCCGGGGGGATCTGACCGACTAGTTTTTAAGCCTACGAGGTCCC
Source organism: Picea sitchensis (assembly GCA_010110895.2). Lineage (NCBI taxonomy): Eukaryota > Viridiplantae > Streptophyta > Pinopsida > Pinales > Pinaceae > Picea > Picea sitchensis. Next base: position 838 of record SNQJ01S0252408.1, on the reverse strand, counting down.
TTATAACTGATTATGCTACCTCCAAACCATAGTGGGGATTCTCAGGTCCCTCATGGATGATACATACCTTCTTTAGTAAGGGAGGCCACTCAACCACTTTAACCCATTTGCATGCATATTGGCCATTGGAAGTTTTGGTATGCTCTTTAACTACTAGTTGACCTTAGAAGTCTATTTTGGTTTTCATCATTATGGACAATAGAGTTTCTTTTTCTCCCTCATTCACTACTACCCACCCCATGATACCTACTAATTTCATGGGGACGGACCCTTCTGCCTTTTACAATGGTATGAAAAACTACAACACTCGGTCCACACCTTGGGTCTCTAGCCATTTTTCTGTTGATATACCTTCCCCCATGCAACCCTCTTCCTGGCCCACATATATGAATCCTAGCATTGGACCCGGGGGCACTATGGATTCGATGCTTACTTCTTCGTTTGATATGAGTCGCGTCCCCATGGGAGGTTGGAACCTTCCCCCCTATGGATCCAATAATAGCTATGCTCTTTCAGGAGACAATACTCATATGGGTGCTTATCCCACTTATTACACCCCATCCATGTATCTTTTTCCAGCCATGTCATTTCCTTCGAACAATTTTTCCATGAGAGGTCCTCAAGTATTTTAAGAAACTGAATAGATCTGCAAATATAATCACCACAAATATTGAATACACAATAGATCCATAGAGAAATATAGAAGAACAATATGCAAAGTCTCTTGTATTACTACCAAAACCCTTGGGGTATGGAAACACCATACAATGGATCCTATTATGGAAGGGATCCTCTCCTATTCACTTGCCTCTTCGAGGGGGCATCCTCCTATTGAGCT
>SNQJ01S0252407.1:0-12748 GCA_010110895.2 Picea sitchensis | reverse complement strand
ACTGAGAGGGGGGGGTGAATCAGTTGTCCAACATTATATGCCTGATAAATCTTGTAACTATACAACTCCTCCATCTATGATAGATTTTACCTCTTATGGTCCTAGCCAATGCATTCTAAGCTTCCCCGGGTGATGAAACGACTTACTGTCGTAGAGAAATAATAGATCTCCTTCCTTGCACATTTTCTTCTTGATGTGTCAATTGTGCCAATATTTGTCTCTTTCTTTCTGCACTTGTTGATGGAATCCTGCCAAGATTCGGTCTTCCTCCATTGAAAATAACTGATCCAACCTCTCCTGTACTACACCTCGTTCTGTCATTTGTGTGATAGTTTCTACGCGTAAGATGGGTACTAAAAATTCTAATGGTACTACTACTTCTTGGCCATAGACTAGTTTGAATGGTGTGTACCCTGTCAACTTTTTGCATGTGGTCCTATACGCCCATAATACTATTGGTACTTTGAGGTCCCATTCATCTCTGTTGATGTTACAGATCTTTGTCAGTGTGTTCTCCAGAATTTTGTTGAAATATTCTACTGTGCCATTCGCCCGTGGATGATACGATGCGCTATTTTGGTGATGAACTTCAAACTCTTCAATCATCACGCAGATGCTGTTGTTTATGAAGTGTGTTCCTTGGTCGCTCATCAAAACTCTTGGGAACCCAAATCTAGTGATTACTTGTTCAAACAAGAAGTGTGCATCTGTCTCTACGCTGAAATATTTTACTGGTGTGGATTTCTCCCATCTTGTTAGGTATTTCATCGTAGTGATAATGTATCTTGCCTTTGTCCTTTTGGCTAGTGGGTTAATTGGTCCCACAAAGTCTATTGCCCATTTGTCAAATTCCTGTAATGTTACTTGTGTTTGTAGTGGCATCCTGTCCCTTCTGTTGGGTTTGCCTACCCTTTGACAGACATCGGATCTCTGGCAGTACTCTTTTGAGTTGTTGTGAATCGTTGGCCACCATAGTCCTGCACATAATACCTTTTGCACTGTAGATTTTCTTGCATAGTTCCCTCCTGCCATTCCCTCATGAAATTCTGCTAAAATTCTTGGTTGTTCGTTCTCTAACAGGTACCTTCACAAGATGCTATATACGCCCATTTTGTATATATGTCCTACAATCAGTTGATAGTCGTCCGCACAGTCTACCAAATTCTTCTTCTGCACGGTGGTATATTCTTGCGACACAATATCTGTAGTTAAGTATTGAATGATATCTATGAATTATTCATCAACAATCTATACTGAGAATAACTATGCATCCGGAAAGTTGTCTTCTAAATTTGTAGGTTCTTCTCCATTTGTGACCCTAGACAGGTGGTCAGGTCCTGCATTCAGTTTTCCTAGTTTAACTATTACTTCAAAATCAAATTCTTGAAATAGCAGTAACCATCAACATATTCTCCCCCCCAACACTGGCTTGTTGACTAGGTATTTCAGGGTTGAGCGATATGTAAACACCTTAAAGTGTTTTCCCAACAGGCAATGTATGAACTTTTGCAGTGCATAGACCATGGTTAGGCCTTCTCTTTCTGTCGTGTTATAATTTTGTTCTGAGTCGGATAACTTTCTGCTTGCGAACACTATCGGGTGAACCAAGTCTCCTACTCCTGGTTATGCTAAGATAGTTCCCATTGCTATCGTTGATGCATCTACATGCACATGGAATGCCATTTCCTATTCTAAAAATACTAGTATTGTTGTAGTAACCATCTTTTCCTTCAGGGTATCCAGACTGTGTTGACACTCGTCGTTCCATTGATACTTTGTATCCTTCCTTAACAACTTTTCCATTGGTGTTTTGATCTGTGCATATCCTTTGATGAATTTTCTATAGTATCTTGTGTGCCCTAACATTTCTCTTAGATGGAAGACTATTTTTGGTGCTGGTAAGTTAACAATGACTGCGATCTTTGTCGAATCCACTAGAAATCCTTGTTTGCATACTATATGGCCCAATATTATCCCAAACGGTGTTCCAAATATGCATTTCTTGATGTTTAGTGATATTTGGAATTGTCTATATCTCTCTAACATCGGCCATAAAACTTCCACATGGTTTTTCAACAGATTATAAACTATCCAGTCATCTAGGTATTCTTCGAGAAACTGATGGATGAATTCCTTAAATGTTGCGATGACCACTCTGGAGAATATTGCGGGTGCATTCTTCAGTCCAAAATTCATGACTGTGTACTGATAAGATCCCCATTCTGTCGCAAATGTGGTCTTGTGTATGTCTTCTTGTGCTATCTTAATCTGATGGTAGCCTGAGAATCCATCAGTGAATGAGTAAGCTTCATGTCCCCCCACATTCTCTAACATTTCATCCATGAACGGTGTAGGGAATGGGTCGTGTAGGCATGCATCATTCAAATTTCTCAAGTTGACGCATATCCTAATCCTTCTTCCTTGTTTCTTGTCCTATACTACCATCAGGCTTATCCATTCTGATTCCTCGACTGGTTTGATGATGTTGGCCTCGAGAATTCTGTCGATCTCATCTTTAACTTTTTTTTTATATATGGGGATCAGTCTGTAGGGTTGATGTCTAATAGGTATCTCTTTAGGTCTAAGTGGTATCTTCATCTCTCCCAGTTCTCTGACTATACCCTTCATCTCTATAAATGTTGTGGGAAAAAGGTCGCTATATTCGTGCAACAATTCTGTGATGCTTTCTACTGTTTTCTCATCCCAGTAATATCCAATGTTGGCCATTTTGGGCTGCTCAACTATCTCGATGTTAACTTTATTTACCTTGATTGGCATGGAAATGAATTTTGATTATATGGGGATTGGCACATATATGACTTTTGATTCTATGGGTGGTCCTTCCACATCTATTTCAAATTCTACTTCTTCGATCTGAATATTGCGTAGATTATATTCATCTGGTGCTTCTTCCCGTACATGGTAACATGACAGTAGTCCCTTGATTGTTTGTTTATTCCGATGTTTCTTTTCTGTGATAAATTTTATTTCCGATTCTTTGATGAATATTACTCCTCTGATTCATTTGAGGGTTTCATCTATGTTGGGGTTCTCATGCTTGAATGAGAAAGTGATTGTGAAGTTCTATTGCAATGTCCTCCATGTTGTAGTTCCTTTGCACAGTTCCTGGTATGTATACCAGTTCGCTGGTATTCCCTCTAAAGTATGTGTGAATTGATGGGTTCGTTCCTCCAGTGGTGTCATTTTCCACAACGTTTTTCACTTTGCCAAGTGTTTCGTTGGTGCCTCTTGTCCTTCATATTTATGTTGTTTGGTGTATTCATGTTCTGCACCGAACCTTATGAACAATAGTCTCTTACATTGATACCAGTCTATGATGGTCTCTTTATGTGTGCCCCACCATCTTGCAGGTGTGGCCTTGAGAGCTAAGTCAAGTGCTAACAGTCGCTAGTTTTCTAATACTTCGTCTTCATATTGTGTCAAGAATGTTTCCAAATCATCTAGTCCATGGAAATTGGGTGGTTCTTTGATTTATATGCCTACATCCCATCTTACTGCGTGGTCTATCCTTTCACATATTCTCGTGGATACTTCGTGTAGCCTTTGTTGCGAGCTTTCCAACCCAGTTTCTGAGTCTGTTGTACATGAAGTAATGATCTGCCAACTGAGTACCCTGTTTGTAGTTGGGTTTACATAATCCTCATCGCATGCAGTTGTTCTGTACAAATGGTCGATCTCCTCTAAGTCAAGGCAAGTGGGTTCTACAAACCTCTCCCCTTCCAATGGATCTAGTGGTGCTATGACCCTGTATTCTCTGAACTCAAATGTCATTTTCCTAGTTTTCAAATTGATTATGGCCTAGTTGTCAAACGACCAATCCAGGCCAAGAAATGTCAGGTAAGGTGTTGTTCCGTCTACTATTTCAATGACTTCAAAATATGCTTTAGTGCACACTCCATCAAGATCTATTGTCACTCCTTTCAGTCTACCTATTGGTAGGACTCTATGTTGGTTTGCTAGTTTCAATTGGAAATTTGAGTATCCCAATGTTGTCTCTCCCATACATTACCATGTCTTCTTTGGTAGCACATTCAATTCAGATCATAGGTCTAGTATAATGTATCCCATATTGAAATCCCCAATGTTAGAATTTAGTCTAAATTCCCTACATGTTCTTCTTCTTGTGTGTAGGTGATTGACGGTTTTTGGTTCTATATTTTCTTCCATCTTGTTGCTACATTTGTCCAATATGTTTTTCAATATTTTCACAGATGAAGGATCACTTAATACTTTTACACATGATTTCAAAAATCCTTTTATTGTACTTACTTGTCCCTTGGGTTGCATTTTGTTGGTATGATCCAGTCAGGGCGACATCTCATATTTTGGGGCTTCCTTGCTTTGTTGTGCAGTTGACGCTATGTCCTCCTTCTGAAATTTTGTGTTGGTTCCTATCGAACTGCGTCATTTCCTGTTTTCATTCCTCCTCGAGTGACTATATTGATGCTTTGACTGTCATCCCTTGCTTCGGCTGAAATCCACTGGACATTCTGATTGTTCTGGTTCCTCTTTTCTTGAATCTTTACTAGTAGTGTTAGACATTCCTCTGTATCGTGGTCTGATGCGCGATAATACATACAAATTGTTGGCGGAAGTGGAAATTCACGTGTATAATGTCTTGGTTGCTAACCATTGTGACGTGTGATTGGTCCTCTACCACATCCGAAACCTCCTTTGTCTCATCCTCCTCCTCGGTATCCTGCTCGGTCTCCTCTCAGCGCATTATATTGTGGTCCATGATTGTATTGTGTCGTATTGTACTGGGGCTATGCTGGGTTGTACTGCGGTTGCACTTTATCGTAGGGTTGTTGCACAGTATTGTATTGTTACTGCGCAGTGTTGTATGGAGCTGAGGCTTGATTGAACTATGGAATTGATTTCCCAATCATCATTTCAGCCTGTACCATGTATGCATATGATGTTCTCTCCCGCATCAGCTCCATAGTTATGCAATCTTTGTCATCGTGGCCCACTGACTTACAAAAGGTGCAATATGAATTCTTTGGAACTGTCTATTATTTCTTCATCATCATATAGTGATAAGGGTCGTGACCTAATTTCTTACATATTTCACACCATAATCCTCGTTGTGGTAGAGGATTTGGCATACTTTTTGCCATATACTGCGTGAATGTTGGGCATTTGTTCTTGTGGTGTCCTTCCATCCTGCATGTGGTGCACCAAATGACTTCTCATTTGTCCTTGTTCTTATTCTGGTTCAGCTGAAATGTTAAATTCTTCAAATCCTCCTTCAGTTCTTCGATATCTGGGTCTGTCTGCTAGTACTGGTTCTCTTCCATTTGAAAGGCTGCCTGTAGAGCCTCTTCTTGCATCTAAAACTTCTGTTGTCATAAGGGATATTTTAAGTGTGGGAGTAGTGAGTTGAAAAATAGGTGCCGATGTTGCATCTCGATCATAAGGTATTTTAGTTTTCCTTTTAGTTGCTTGAATCTCTGGTCAATCTCCCATACAGACTCTCTTGGTTTCTGTCTTATCTTGATCATCTCGTTCATGTACTGATCCTTTGAGCTCGGCTTCTGTAACTCATTAATCAATAGCTTCTTAATGTCTGTCAGTGTCCTTGTCATCCCAGGGGCATTGTTTATGTCTAGACTCATGTACTAGTCTAGTGCTCGGTCGCTTAGCGTAATCTCTAGCTGCTCGAGTTTGGTATCTTCATTAGTGATCTGCTTTGCTTCCCAGATATTTTCACAAATGAACAAATGCTTCTCAAGGTCTTCTGCTACTTCTCCTCGAACTTATGGTAATCTGATAGTGGGATTGAGTCTTCCCATTCTGAATACTGAACTAATACCTCCTTCGCGCGGTGTAGATACTTGACTAGTGTTCCCTAAACTGGCTCCTCCAGTTGTTTCTCCTTGTGTAAATGTACTTCCTGCTATCAGACTTCCTCCGAACTTTGGTTTTCTAAACGGTGGTGTTCTCTTTGGTGTATTAGTCGCACATGGGTTTCTTGGTTTCACACTGACATTAATATGGATAGGATGGCTTCCTTCTCCTCTCGTTCTTGGGCCTCTTGTCTTCCTCTCATATGTTGCACATAGGATTTCCTCAATTTGCTCCATAGCTTAGAGATCCTCTACCTCTTCCTCATCGTTCGCCAAGCCATCCCTCGTGGCTACAGATCTCTTCTTGGTATTCACCTTATATTGGTAGGGTACTTTGCTACGCGTCATTCCCGATGACGCCAAGATCCACTTGAGTTTGTCATCATCCATCATGATTGGGTCCAAGGGTTACTCCTCCTTCTTTCCTTTATCCTTACCTCCATCCATTTATCCTCTCTCTGTGAGTGTTTCCCCCCTTCCCCCATGCATGCAGGGAAGTTTAGCTGTTTGATTTCATTGTCATTACACCTTTTTTGTATAGCAGTATCTTAATAGAAGTATACAAGGATTGAATGTACCTTCCTCGAGTTCCATGTAGAAATTCTTTCTCTGCTATGTTGTATGACTTCCCTGAGTCAATTGCAAATTCTGTGATGAAACCTGCCAGAATATTGTCAAGCCAAAAGTCTATTGAGTGGGTGAATTTGTTATTCACCTACTGTAACTACTCAATCTGTACCAGAGTCCAATCTAGTTGTCGAATCCAGTTCGTCGCATGGTTATCCTTCAACCTTAGTATCCACTCTTGTAGTAGATGTGGAAAATCACAGAAAAAGACTTCGTGTAAATCAGTAAATACGTATTTATCTAGATATTTGGGAGGTGTGATCCTAGGGTTTCTATTGTATTTCTGTGCAAACTATAGCTCTTTGGTTCTCAACTAGCCTTTTATTTCTTCTTTCGTGGGGTTCCAAGGTCTCAAAATTCCCTTCTAATGGCTCATTTCTCTTATTTTTTTGCTCGTTCTTTTCTTGTTCAATCTATTTCATCTACTCAGTCCTCTCTTGTTCCTATTAACAAAGAAACATAACCATTTATTGGTTAATACTTTCCTTTACCATCTGAGTTATTGACCTAGGTTTCATGTCTTTCAGGTTTCCAACAAAGCCTCTAAAACTATCAGCCCTCCTGGTAAACTAGAAGGCAACACAGTACACAGAATGCACTGCACAGTCTCACCCAAGATAGCTTTAAATGGGTGGTTGTAAGACTTATGTGTTTACAACCTAGGATTGAGTATGATATAGAGGTTTATTATTAAGATCCATATACTACGAATTGTGATTTCAATCTACTATTACTCACGGGTGCACATTTATCTTCCACAATTTATTTCCCTAACAACACAATCGTATTTCAAAAAAATGCATTAACTCATTCATTAAGCATAACAATTAACTATTGAAAGGAAACAAAGATATACATGCATTCATCATATTACATAGATATTATCGTGGTTTACCCCCTCTTGGGCTACATCCACAAATATTTGGCTCTAGGGTATTTTATTGTGGCAGGTCTGCATCTCCAACACCTCACGCTTATAGTTCTCCTTAGACTGGTAAGATCTTTATGAGGTGAAAAAGTTCGCACGAGGCTCCACATCCTGTGTTCTAATCCTCATATATTCCTTCTCTCCTCTATTCTTATCTCAACAACTTACAAAAATGGTTCGTAACAATATTACATAACACATCAACTCGTACATATTATGATGGAATATTACAAAATCCGAACTAACACAAAAGAGAAAAAACTTCTATATGATACCTGCGTATCTATATTTATATATATTGGGATCTTCATCCATTTACAATCGTATTACCAAAACCCTAACCCTACCGACGTTAGGTCTTCCTCCCATGCGTGCGTGTTGTTCTTCCTCCAACTGTCACTTTCCTTGTGCATGCTTTCTTGCATGCGCGCGTGTTGTTCTTCCTCCAGCTGTTACTTCAGTTTTTGCACGCTTTCTTTCCCATGATCATCCTTCTTTCCACTTTGGCTTGGTGACAACAAGTATATTGGTTCTAGAAGTATGTAACCATACTTGTGGGAGAGGGATTACATAAATCTAAGTGCATTCTATAATTGGATAAATTTTAGGAGTAACAGAATATAGTTGAAAAGGAACCACTAGGTGAATACCAAGCTATTTAGAGTCTTTTGCATCACTTAAGAACTGTGAGAAAAATGAAGGGATTGCTTATACATATAGAAAATATAGGGTTCCTTCCAAAGGTGTTGAGTGCATTCCCAAACTAGATTGAGATGACAAGTCCAAAAATAATTCTAGCATGGAAGTGATTCTCTAAGGGAAAATCAATAAGGAACCATGAAGAAGAAAATGGTTCTATGATCGACATGGAATGCAAAGAGATTGATCCTAAAGAGAACCCATATCAGGTGAGAGGGAGCCATTGGTGATATTCTATAAGGATGGAAGCACCATTGAAGTTTATGATGGAAAGTAAGGGTAATTCTAACTACTTCCATTTAGCCTCTATGAACCTAGAAAATAAGGCATATGTGCATCATTATAGTATGCTTAAAATTTGACTAAGCAAGTCAAGTTTGAGACCAAATTGGATAAGGAAGGAGAAGTGAATGGTACATGCAACACAAGATCTGAAGTGTTCAGAGAAGGCAAGTTGAATCAATTTGGTCCAGTAAAGTAAATGGATGTTGAAGATCCAAAGTCAATAAGAGAGCATGGTTGGAAATGTAATTGGGTCATGTATAAGTTTGATTAGAGAGATCCAGGAAGAGATGAATGCTAAAATATTTGAATCAACATAGTATATAGCTAGAAATGAAAAAGTGGAAAAGAATGGGTTGGCTGGAAAAGTGGTGAGAGAAGAAAAAAATCATGCTCAATGATTTCAGTAAGAGTGTAAAAATATACAAGAATTTAGGGAGAATTGAGGACAACTAGGAACAACAGAGAGAATTATACACGAGGAAAGAGGTTGTTTCAATTGTTGTAGAAAAAAATATGATATGGAATGTTGGACAATCATACATAACATAGGAATTTGGAATGCATATGCATTTATAAGCATGTTAAGGATACATTCTTAGTGCATATAGATTTACATTAGTGAATATACATTTGTTAATATATATATATATATATATATTGAAGACTAGGAGTAGTCTATTTTTATATATATGGATAAGAATGTTGCTAATTATGGTTTGTGTGCCAAAGGCGTGTAGGAAGGAGGCATCCTTCTTCCTCCATGGTCATTATTCTTGTTGGTTGTGGAGCCTGATTATCTTCCTGATTCATAGGTCCTTGCTTTCAGCCGTGTTTATACCCCATGAATAATTTACACCCTAGAAGAATGTACACTCTTCCACACGGGGGAGTGTAGAGGGGGGTTACCCCCTCTGCGAGGTCCAGGGGAAAGCGGGCCCCCGAAGGAAAAATTGCCTTGTAAAATTATATTGTAATTTCATTGTAAATATGGACTATTCATTATAAGGTCACAGATCTAACGGTAGAATTTATGTTAGGGTTTTTTTCCCTAGAAGGAAACCCTCTCTTATGAGGGAAATGTATTGTGACTGTTGATTATAGCGAATATTGTCTTATGAGATAGGAGACTGTGAGAGAACGAAGAGGAAGTTACAGTGGGTTTGTGTTACGTTGTATCCCTTCATTTGTTGGATAATAATAAAGGAAGGACCTGGAAATTTCTCTGGTGGACGTAGCCCACAATGGGTGAACCATGTATATCTGTGTCTCTATTGTATCGTGTATATTCTGTGTTTTATTTATGAATTTGTTTTATTTTATTTCTCTGCGATCTTGTTTTTCTAACAACTGGTATCAGAGAGAAAGGTAACTCACAGGAAAAGAGGGTTCTTGGTTCAAGTGTGAGCAATGTCAGAAGATGGAAAGTTTAGGGTCAAGAAATTTAATGGCCAAAACTACCAGTTATGGAAGATGAAGATGGAAGATTATTTATATCAGAGGGATCTATTCCTACCATTGGGCGGAGTAGCAAAGAAGGCGACAACGATGATGGAAGAAGAATGGGATATTCTTGACAAAAAGGCTCTAGGAACGATACGGCTGAGCCTGGAAGCGTTGGTGGATTTCAATATTTCGAAAGAAAAGACAACGAAGGATTTGATGGATGCATTGGCTAAATTTTATGAAAAACCCTCGACGTCCAATAAGTTATTTCTAATGAAGAGATTATTTAATATGAAGATGTCAGAAGGTGGGTCTGTTGTAGATCATTTGAATGAATTTAATACAGTTACTAATCAACTAAGTTCTGTAAAAGTGGACTTTTATGATGAGGTCAGGGATTTTCTAATATTGTGCTCATTGATAGAAAGCTGGAATGGCTTGGTCATGGTTGTAAGTAACTCTATCTCTGGTTCAAATACTTTAAAATTTGATGATGTTGTTGGTGTTATCCTTAGAATGTAAATGTGACAGAAAAGCACAGGTGAGACATCAGGTAATGCGTTGAACATGGAGAACAGGGGAAGACAAAAGGATAGAGGAAAGGGCTCAGTGAACCACGAGAATTATAGGAAGGGAAGATCCAAATCCAGACTTGGAAAGATAGAGTGCTGGAATTGTGGGAAGAAAGGTAATCTGAAGAAAGACTGCAAAGCTCCAAAGAAACAAAGAGATGGACAGTAGAAGAGAAATCATGAAGAAAATGTAACAGGTGATATGTTACAATATGCTTTGATTCTTTCTATAGATAATATTTATGAGTCTTGGGTAGTAGATTCAGGGGCTTCATTTCATGCCACACCCCATAGGAAACATTTTCTATATTATGTTCAAGGTGATTTTGGACAGGCTCATTTGGGTGATGATGCACCATGAAAAATTGTTGGAATGGGAAAGGTAAAAATAAAGCAATGTAATGGAAACCAATGGTTGTTGAAAGAGGTAAGACATGTTTCAAATTTAAGGAAAAATCTAATTTCAACAAATCAGTTGGCAAGTGAAGGTTGTATATCCATATTTATAGATAAGACATGGAAGGTCATCAAAGGATCATTGGTGATAGAAAAATGAGAGAATGTAGGTACATTGTATTTGTGTACTGGTAATACTGACTTTTCTATCTCTTTAGCTTCTACAAGAGTGGATACAACACTGTGGCATCATAGGTCGGGACACATGAGTGAGAAGGGAATGTAGATACTTCACAAAAGAAATTTGTTTCCAGATCTTAAACAGATTGATTTGGGCTTCTGTGAGCATTGTGTTTATGGAAAACATAAGAGAGTCAGATTTCTCAGAGTTAGAAAAGAAAACAAAAATGAAAGGTTAGAGCTTGTTCGTACAGATGTATGGGGACCAGCTCAGGTATCATCTCTTGGTGGCTCTCGTTATTATGTTACTTTTATTGATGATGCAACTAGAAAAACTTGGGTTTATTGCATTCGACAAAAATATGATGTTTTTGATACTTTTAAGAAATGGAAAGCTTTGGTTGAGAATGAGACAGGAAAACGTTTGAAGTGTCTCAAATTAGATAATGGAGGTGAATATTGCAGCAAGGAGTTTGATGATTATTGTTCATTGATCAGTGGATCAAATTTTGCTCAAAAATTAAAAATGCTTGGAATCGCTTCAAATGGAATGAGAGCGTAGGTCTCATCGTTACAAACCCAACGCAACTCGTTTGGGTTCAAACGGACGTCGAGAGTGAGAGATATTGCGATCTGTTTGAATCGTCAAACAGACAAAAAAGGGGATGCTGACTGTGCAGTCTGTACAGTCCGTACAGGCTGACGTGGAAAAGAGCGTACATTGATGTGGTAGAGGTGACATGGCAGTTTCATATTGGCTAACAGTTGGACGAATCATGTTTCAACACGTGGCAGTTTTTTGTTTGTGGTTGAGTGCCACGTGGCCCAGTCATGGGCTGTCATGTGGCACCATTATATTGGTTGTTAGTTCAAAACATTATGGACTCCGTGGGGTTCGAACCGGTGACCTCCCCCATAGTCCAAAGTCTTGGCAAGAGCTGCCCTGCCAATATTCCCACACGTTGTTGCTTACTATATAATAAATTACATTTAATTTAAATTAAAATTTATGTATGGTCGACAGGGAGTCCGAGCCGGGGCTTAGCCCCAGCCCGCGGTTGTATCCACCATATCATATGACCATAACATATGACTCCAAATACAATGGGTGTGCGTGCATTTTGGGTTTTAACTTGTGGTTTAAAAATGATTGAATGACCCGCCACATGTTTCCTTTCTATTTGGCCTTGGAAACAGTTAGCCCTTTTGTATTTGCGTCGGTTGTATGGAGGACCCATGTGCCCACGAGTTTGGAGGTTAGGGGCTGGCGCACCCATAAACGTCCTACAGTTCGCACCGTTTGTGCAGTTGCGTTCGGTGCCGGGTTTTTACGCTTTAAATGGCGTGTGTGCTAGGTTGAATGAACAAGGGTGCAATTTGTAGATGTAGAGACAACAAGCTTGAAGGGGGGACTTCCAGGAAGCCTAACTTCTTCGTTTTTTGGCCAAACGAGGTGCCAAAAAAACCCAACTAGGGGTTTTTGGACGCTCTGAAGCCATTGGAGCAGTCTGTTGGTCATTTTGAGCATTGTAAATCATGTTTTTGATCACTTTGAGAAAATAATACTAATGATCCATTGGAAGCTGGACCAGGAGATGTATCCCAAGAGAGGGGTGAACTCTTTTATCATTTGTTGTGTTAAGTGTTATATGTTCATTGATTATGATGTTGTTTATGTGCATCTTGAATAAGTAAATATTATTAATAATGTGTTGCAAAGTTGATCCATTTGCTTTTAACACATAAAC
>SNQJ01S0252405.1:0-11101 GCA_010110895.2 Picea sitchensis | reverse complement strand
TAGCAAAATATATTCAACTGTCAACTTATGTGTATGATCAAGGAATTACACAATAAAGTGAGAATAAATTTAAGGGAAAAGGACATGCCACTGTATCATATTAATTGAAAGTAGAAGATACAACCCAATTTCCTTGATGTCGCAAGCTTCCTTTCAGTGGCTCTTGGCTCCAACACACACACTTGCTCAATCCTTGTATGAAGAAGATCAAATCCTCTTGATAGACTTGCTAGAGTCTCCAATCTCCTGTTCAAGCTAGGTCCTTCACACAATTGTTTCACAAATTCTTCAATGAATCTTGCTTAACCTTTTCCATGAGAATTCCATCAATATATAGGAGAGAATGAGATGGTTACTTGGATAAGAATGATCCCACAATATCAGGGAAACCAGTCAAAGGATAACCATTCGAATGCCAACCCATTCTTCTAGAAGATTCCCTTCTAGAACAATCGAGACTTCATCTTTTTCCAAGCTTTAGAATGCATTCACACCCTAGCTATGTAGCACAGTGTGAGAAGTTCGCACCCTAGCTTAAGGTAGCCTATGAGAATGGGTCATTCTCGCACCCTAGTATATTAGCAACATGTGAACTCTCTTCAAAAGTAAGTTTTTTTGGAGGAGATGAATGTCACTTTTCTCAGGAGAAAGTTCTTGTGAGAAGCCTGAGTACACCATCATCAATACACCATCAAGATTGACCAAAATCATGGGTAACAGAATTCCCCCCAAAGTATGATGACAGAATCAGTGACAGCCGAAAGACTTTGTAAGTTGCATGTGTGTGTCGGAAACCAGGAGCGCACCTAATCAGAAACTTGCGAATAACCAAGCATCTGCAGAATATCATATATATTAATTCTGAGGTAGGCATTCCCATACTCATATCACAGACGAATGACATTGTAGACATAGGTCATGGCCACCAATCATACACTATGGATCCATGCCGTCAAAACATAGCATAGTCACTAGGAATACACTGTGGATCTATGTGAGAAAATTCAAATTAAGATGACATAGCCACGAGTCATACAAAGTGGATCTATGTGTCGCAAATTTATACATATTTCATCGCAACCTGGACAAAGAGATGATATCCAGGGTCTTCAAACTCATCACCCAAAAGTACAAATCCAACCATGTGATTACATGTGTCAAAGTCGAACATGGTAGAAACCACTTGATTACTAGTCATTGATGAAACCGTTAACAAGTGCGAGGGAAATCACCATTGATGTCAATGATTCCCAAGGTACACTAGTACAATACCTCAAATGTGAATGAATGAGTTGAAGTCGAACATCCGACGGAATCTTTCGATCAGAGGTCAATGATGTAAAACCACTCTCGAAAGCGAGGAAACCTGCCATTGATGCATGCAAGTTCCAAGGTACCAAAGAATTTCTAAGTCTTTTTTCTGGATAATGAGCTGAAGTCGATGGAACAAAACTCGTCACAGGAGGGCCTTGATGTATCCCCCATCAATGACATGAAATGAGTAACAGATTTTGAAGGTGAAACAGAGTATGATGTAAGTTGGACTGGACACAGGGTAGGCCGACACGGAGAGAATGGACAACTGCAGATGGTCGACTCAATAGAGGTTTCGGATGAACTTCTCTTGAACATATGAATGACATGACCAATGATTTGGCAGCATTGACTCAGAGACGACACGGGGTATGACCTTGTAGCAAATCAAATGAGAGACAAATGGATTTACCAAACCGACTTCAAATACTGAATAGGGGGTGTCATGTTCAAGAGTGACACTTACTGCCAATCAATATGAAGATGAAAACTTATCCCTTTCCCAAATTTTCCCCCACCATTTCTGGCGAGTACCTCTTTATTTTTATGCAAGCTTGAGGAGGATAACATATGCTTGTTGATATAAGCTTATCCTTTGGATAATTCCTTCAGAGTATGTTTAACGAACCCTAAGAAGGAGTGGTTCGGTCCCATTACAGGTCTGTCGATGTTTGTTTAACGAGTCCAAAGATAAAAAACACGAAGGTTTTTCATGATTATAGAGTTTGGAAAAACACTTAAAAGAGAACTCTCTCAGTTCCTTTTTCGTAAAATAGTTTGATGAGACTGAAAAAGAGATAAATTATTGCCCACCAGATGCTTTCTTCAAATACTTTATCGAGCGTGAAAATAGCAAGGTCGCTCGGCTATCTTTTCATGTTTAGAGAGTCTAAAAAGAGCTTAAAGAGGACTCTAGGGGGGTTCCTTTTTCGTATATCTTTGTTGAGACCGAAAAAGTGATAAAAGTATGCTCGATTGCATTCTCATGTATTTTCGAGCATGAGAACGGTCAAAGACCAAGCTCGAGGTTTTGTACAAAAACCATAAAAAACAATCAAAACATGCGATGAGAAAGAAAAAATATGTCTGCATCCTTGTATATGAACATCGAAGTCATTACGCCTGCAAAAGTTACACTCGAAAGGGCATTAGGGATTAGGTTTTGATCAATAAATAATTATAAAAATTCAATAACATGGTAAAAGTAAATATAAAGAAGTAAAACTCTTTTTACCATATCATTTTCACTTTACCACTATTTGAGCCCAAAAACCCCTCTTTTACCCTCGAAATTCGGCGTCAAATTGTGGGAGTTACGAGCATCCATTCGACGAACCGTCAGCGGTAGTGAGGTAGGCACTTTGTCCTCTACTCTTTCATGGTTTAATTTTTTATTTTCATGGGAAAAAACTATCATTTTGAGTTTGTTTTGGGGTTTAATATGGCGCTCAGCCATTCTCGCAAGTGGGCTACACGGGACCTATGAGAATGGGTCATTCTCGCAGGTGAGCCCATAGTAGCCTGTGAGAACCTTGCACTGTGCCTAAAGGGCACCTATGAGGACTGCAAAGCATAAAAAAAATTTGAAGTTTATCTCAATGAAAGAGAACCAATTTATGAATAAATTTATTAATCTTCTTCTTGTGCTTCTTATGCAGGTATTTGGCCATCACAATGGTTCTAGAATGGCGTGAAAGGGAGCATGAAGAAGATAATTCCATTGCCGAAAATCATCCGCCCACCATTGCCACTTTGAGAAATTGTGGTCTTCTGAAGTACTTTCGTATCCCAGGCATGAGGGCGCAAATCAGGTTATTAGAGTACCTTGTGCATATGTGGGATCCCGATCATCAAGTATTCCATGTAGGGGTTCACACATTGTCTTTAGATATTGAGGACATTTACTTATTGAAAGGACTGTCATGGCGTGGGTACCACGTGAGCCTAACTGGTAGAAGAGGTGGTGGGCTACCCATGAGTGAGTATTGTCGCTTACACTGTGTTCTCGAGGCAGAGAGGAAGAAAGAGAAAGTAGTTATTTGGGGAGTACGGGATTTGACCCTCCGTACTATCTTGTTCACCATTGCTCGGATGGCTGGGAGCTCTAATCCTCACATGGCGCTCCAGAGTTACTTTCAGTATGCCATAGAGTGTACTAAGCCTCGGGTTTTTAACTAGGCAGATGCTGTGCTTCGTAGCATGAAAAAGAAGTTGACCAAATGCAGACGAGGCGACCTGAAGAAATTCGGGTATGGGTCTTTGTTAGTGTCCTTCTTTCTCGAGAGGGTTCCCTTACTGAGGCTAGAGGTTGAGTGGAATTTTCTGGCTCCCACATATCCAAGAATGTTGAGATGGTGTCAGCTCATGGCCCGGCACATAGCTGGATGAATTATCAAGTATGATGATACCTTCTTTGACTGGTTGCGACCACAGATGCTGATGGTCGACGGTTATGATTATGCTGGGTTGGATTTCCGAGGAGATCCAGACTTAGTCCTGCCCGAGGGTGCTCAATGGGGGGAACTTGGTAAGAAGTACACAATTTTTTTTCTTTTTAAATGTTTTTGTGAATTTTATCATATGCAAATGTTTTTTATATGTTCGTCCAAAGACTAAATACAAAATTTGTTTTTGATGACACAGATGTGGGAACTTACTGACCTCCTGGTACTTCTCCTATTCAGTGGTGAGGAGAGGTAGCGCCAGTGCCACAATGGGATGCCGAGGATTATCGAGCAGTGGAACAAAACCTAGAGGGTTTGACAGCAGATATTCCAGACATGACTCTTGGAGAGGTTCCATGATGTTATCAGCGTCATACAGTAGGAGTGTCAGAGTCCATTGGTCGACTGCTCCATAGGGTTTCTTGGGCAGTCATGTGTTACCATGAACATCATCCACGACGTCACTTTGTAGAAGCTATGAGCTTCAGATTTTGACATTTTGGTCTTTAGACAGAACTTTTTGTAAAAAAATCTTTTGATCGTTATATATACATACAGTTTCTACCAGTTTATCTTGTGTTGTGTGAAAATTGATGTGATTGATTTATAAATGATCCAAATGTCTGTCTAATACATAGTTATCCAATGCATCAGTTAATGTATTTAGACATCTAGGAATATGTTGATATTCAATATAATCAAAATAACGTTCCAAGAGGCGAATTTACAAATACACCTGTAACAAAGTAGGACTTCAAATAGTATAGACATTACTTAAATATAGTACTACAAGCTGTGAATCAAGTCGCACAACCAAATGACAGATTCTGAGCGAGATAGCATCAATCAACAATTCGATAACGGCGCTATACTCTGCAATATTGTTGGTCGCACGGCTGAGATACAGACCTCGTAAGGAGACAAGTTCGTTTGTAGGGGTGTAAATTGCCCATGTAGCGGAAGCAAGGTTCTGAGTACTACGGCTAGCGCCATCAGTGAAGCCAATATAGGGTAGCGAAGACTCCGGCATCTGGAAATCAAACACAACGTCACATAAGGGTAGAGACTAGATAATGACAAAAGCAAGCTATAGTAACACACAAGAAGTATGATACAATAAAAATATAGGTACTCATGCACNTCGAATTTTCCATCTCCTAGCATATCGTGATCTTGTTCATAGAGGAGAATGAGATCTCCTTTGGAGAAAACGTGAGGCTTGACATGTTTGTCATATTGGGCCTTGACACATTTTTTCTAAGCTTCTATGACTAGGGTAGCATCACGTCGAGTTTCGTCTAATCGCATAAGATACATTAAAGGGTCTTCCTCAGCAGAAGTGTTTGGTAGGAGTTCAACAACTAGTTTTAAAGAGGGTATCTCGCATTCAATCGAGAGAATGGCTTCCAAACCATAGACTTACCAGAAAGGTGTAAACCCAGTAGCGGACTTGATGGATGTTCGGTAAGCCCACAATGTCGAAAACAACATTGTGAGCCAACTTGTTTTATGAATCCCTATCATTCATCGGAGCATAGTTATGAGAACTTTGTTAATTGCTTCAACTTGGCCGTTGGCTTGTGGGTAATAGGGCATTGAGTTTTCATGGCGAAGACCCAAATTTTCAGTAAGTTCAGACATCATGAAGTTTCTAAAGTGGCTACCGTGATCAGTGACGATAGTCTGGGGAACACCAAAACGAGCTATGATGTGATTAAAAATGAATAATGTTGCAATCTTTCTAGTGTTTTCCAATGTCGTAATCGCCTCAGCCCATTTCATAAAGTAATCTATGGCTACAGTGATGTATCCATGCCCTCCAGCCGAGTGGGGGTGACATGTCATGAAATCGATGCCCCATTTTGCAAAGGGACCAACGGAGACCATAGGGTGAAGAGGAGCGGGATGTGACCGCATCTTGTTATTATAGGTCTGGCAAGCATGGCATTTTTGAACGGTGATTATGCAGTCGTTAAATAAAGAAGGCCAAAAATACCCTGCTTGTAAGATCTTCTAGGCAGTAACATACCCAGACATATGACCACCATAGGCTCCAGAATGGTAGTCATTCAGAGATCTCTCGGCTTCGTCGAATGTGAGGCAGCATCAAAAAATAGAGTCAATCCCTCGACGATAAAGAGTATCTCTGAGGATAATATATTAAGGAGCTTGGTATCGTATTCGACGTCGGTCAGTGCTAGACAAAGTCGGCTGGAAAGTCTGGGTTTGGAGATATATAATGATATCACCATACCAAAGATCATCAGTGCTGATGAGGAAAAGGGATTCATCAGGTAATGAAGCAGCTGCTACATTTTCCATTTCAGAATAGGGAAAATCACATATCAACTTAGCAAACACTAAGGACTTCTTAGACTTGGGGCATTCAAATTCCAAGTCAAACTCCTGGAGTACCACAATCCATTTGGAGTATTTTCCCCCTAGCAATTGACGTGTGAGAATGTGTTGCATAGGGATGCAGTTAGAAATCACTGTAGTTTTGCGCGAGAGGATAAAGTGTCGGAAGCGTTGGACGGCTGCCAAGGCCAGTTTTTTGACATGTAAATACTTGATTTCAGTAGGCATTAGACTTCGACTCAAGTAGTAGATAACATGTTCATCATTAGCATCATCCTTTTGGACGAGAACCATACCAATGGTGTAATATGAGGCAGCAAGGTAGAGGAAATAATCACGACTGTAATCAGGGGGAAAGAAAAGCGGGGCACGTGTTAGGGACAATTTCAAAGCTTCGAAAGCATTGTTGGCGATGGTATCCCAGACGAACTCGGACCCCTTTTTTAGTAGCCGCGTAAATCCAAGAGTTATCTCGGCATAATTTGGAATAAAACGACGAAGAAAGTTTGCTTGCCTCTGCAAACATTGTAACTGGTGAACTATAGAAGAAGGAGGGAGATTAAGGATTGCCTCAACCTTTAAAGGATCCACTCGGATCCCTTGACGTGAAACGATAAAACCTAGAAGGCGGCCAGATTCCACACAGAAAATGCACTTATGAGGATTCAAACATATACGGTAGAACCGACAGCAGACGAAAATGGTTCGGAGGTGGGTTGGGTGATCGACTCGGCGCATTCAGTGAGCGGGAAAATCGTCCAAATATGGTTGAATGATGTGCCATCATTCTTAAGACCGAAAGGGAGTTTCCGATAGGCAAAAGTACCCCAAGGAAAAATAAAAGCAGTCTTATGTTGATCCTCAGGAACAATGTTGATTTGATTATACCTAGAGAAGCCATCCATTAGAGAGAAGATTTCACTTGTGGCGCAATCATCGACAATATGATCGATGAAGGGGGTAGGAAAGCTGTCTTTGGGACAAGCTTTGTTGATATCCCTATAATCAATGCATACACGAATGGTGCCTTGTTTCTTGTCGATCGGGACAAGATTGGAAACCCAGTCAGTGAGAGCCACCGGATAAATAAAGTCGGCTTTAAGAAGTTTCTTGACTTTGATCATGATGGCAACTGCTTTATGTGGGTGAACTAGACGAAGGCATTGCTAGATGGGTTTAGCGTCGGGGTATGTCTTGATCTCATGTATCACAATCTCAGGGTCAATACCCGACATTTCTTCGTAGCTCCAGGCGAAGATGTCACGAAACTCTTTGAAAAGGGATGTGTAGGTGATGATTTCGTTAGAAGAACACGAAGCTCTGATATGGACATTTTTGACAATTCCAGGTTGGATAGATATGTCGAGGGGAATAGTTGGCGAGATATTTCTTAAGTTCCCTTCAGAAAACACATCATGGGTGGACTCGGGAATGGTTGAGATGATGACAACGGTCGATGGGGTTGAGATCCGTTGGTAGTTCTCAATGGTATGTTTCTCCAGAAAGAGGATGGAACGATGATGTCCATCGTCCCAAGGGGTGTCTTCCATGACAGACATGATCATCTCGTCTGTGGGAAAAATGACACGGAAAGGATCTAGAGATAACTCACCAAGAGAGGGGGTAGAAAGGGTTGTCGATTGAATGGCCTGATAGGAAGATTTGACCGGACTTAACGACATTTCATCACCATAACAAAGATAATCTCCAGGGTCAAGTACTATCCAGGGGTCGTGAGACGCAGGAAGTTCGTGAATTGAGGTGGAGATCATGTTGATTGAAGCAACGGAAGAGCGTGGAACATCGGGCGATGGAATGAGGAAAGTACCCATTAACAAAGAGTCTTTAAGAAGGCCTACACCGACGTTCTCATAACCCAGTGGGGTTTTAATGATGAACGGTATGTTGCCAGTATGGGAATTAGAATTAAAGAAGGCTAATTGGTCTACGGTGACGACCTTTCCTTGATGTGGGAAACGTACCACACAGAAAATGGTGGACACAACTGCATGCATGGAATCGATCCAGCTACGGCCAAGCAAAAGATTGTAATCAACTGGCACATCAAAGACTTCCACTTCAACTTGGACGGTTTTGCCTTCTAATGTGATGGGCAATGAAGGAAGGACACCGTAGGGCTTAAAGCCAGAGCCATTGAAGGCTTTGAGAGTATTCTGGGATTCATTCAAAGAGGGAGATCCAATGGCTTTCTAGCAAGTAAGAGACATGACACACGTCGAGGCACCCTCGTCGATAATGGTTCGAAAAATGTTTTTGTCAGAGACAATCACTTGGATCTGGAACGTGAGTTGAGGGGGTAACCTTGGAATGTGATCCTCCAAGTCAAAAATTACTAAATTCATATCCATCGGGTCGATTCCACCGATATCTTTCAATAGTGCCTTACATTGTGTGGGACAACTTTGAAGGACTTCGAGGGTTGACATCGCAGAAGGTGCTTGGGCCAGATCTTCGACAATGTTGTAGTTTTGGGCAGCACAAGCATGAGGATTGAAAGTCAATTTCCGAACGACGCCCTTTGGGGGGGGTCGAAGAACTGTGTCGAGGATCGGTCGTTTGAGATGAAGAGGACCATTGGTAGGTGGAGTCGCGGGAGAGGGTTGTACCGAGGAAGGAGGTAGATCATCAACCTTCTCTTTAGAGGGGGAATAATCTTTGACTCGAGTGGTGAGGGAAATGTCGTTTTGCTTTGCATCGCCAGTACACATCAATACATAAGATGTAGTAGAATATGAGGGTTGGTCATGAATGACCAACTAAGCCTGTTGTTGAGACGGGAAGGGTTGGGACAAAACAACCGGAGCAGGTGGTTTTGGGGCTCCTTGAAGGAACTTAGTGACCTCAGTGCGTCGTGGACAATCGTTCATGTAGTGATCATCACCACAGATAAGACAAGGGTATCGAGGTTTGCACTTATCTCGATCGTCAACAAGGGTAGTTTTGGTTCACTCTGCTTGAGAAGTATTTTTGTCCTCCTTATTCTTACCCCTTCCCTTTTTGGATTTATTTTTACCGGCTGGGGTAGATTGAACTGCATTTACCTCAGAAGTCTTGCCGGTGGGAGGGGCAAGAGACATAGCATTTTGAACATTAGAGGATCAGGTTTTGGGTTTGCGCTTGAGGTGGAATGTGGTTGGGCCTGGAAAGTGTCAATCACACCGTCGGCTACATGTGAAGCAACTGGAGTAGTTGAAGTGGCGGAAGTGGAAGGACGAGGTAAGTCAGGTAGTAAATCGTAAAGGGTACCCATTTGCGAGTAAACGAGGTCAAGGTATTGAGCACGACTTATGGCCTTCTCTTCCATGACTACTCAACCCATGGCGATGTCATGACCGATGTCATTCACAAATGATTTTGTGAACCATTCTGCCAGCAACTGATCGGGGATTTCGAGTTTAATGAGACGTTGTCTCCGTCGCCACTCATGAATGTGATCGGATATATGAGTCGCCTTGTTCTGTTTGAAAGAACTCAAAATCTCAGTCCCCATTTCATAACAGATTGGTAACTGGTAGTGTGTGAGGAAAGCCATAGCTAGGGTGTTGAAGTCAGAGAAGAAACCTCGTGGCAATTATATATACCACTTCGCAGTAGAACCTGTGAGGGTTCGTTGAAAAATAAGTAAACGAATAGAGTCATCCATCAACGAGTTGGATGAACACCATAGGTGAAAATTCATAACGTGATTGTTCGGGTCCTCTCCCATTTTGTCGTCGAATTTAGGAATGTCTGATGGTATCTTGGTTGGTATAGCAGGCCATTGGGGAGAGTGAAGAATTGGATCATTTAAAATCCTTGACAAATCAGGAAGATTCAAAGTGGCCAAAAAGGGTAACTGTCGATTCACCTGCGGGTACTGGTGGCTTTGGGGAGGAAGCCCCATCGACAAACCAGTAGGACCATAAGCAGTCTGCATATAATGTGAAGACCCAGGTAGATTCAGTGGCAGTTGGAGAGGATAGTAGCTTATTGGATTATATCCTGGAACAGGGACGTGACTTTGAGCATTCGAGCCCCAAATGGGATTGAACATACCTGGATATGGTTGGCACATACTAGGGGGTATCACAGATGCAGCTGAAAACTGCTGCCTTGATCCAGGTGGATATTGGTGGCCACCCACCATTTCCAAATGGCTCAAAACAGTTTTCTAGCCATTTTGGCAATTTACTATTTTTAGCAGGTTTTAACTTCCGGGGCCATTTTGAGGGTCCAAATGAAGGTTTTTCTAGATCGAGGTTCTCAATGATAGCCAAAGGAATAATTGATCCCCCAAAATGAATCTCCTCGACAATACCTTTCCAACGAGCTATCACACGCCTAAAACAGAGATCATATGCAAAAGTTACGACCTCGGGAAGTTGATGTACTCACTTACCCATACGGGGCCCACATGACTTTTGGTGCTTCATCTCCTAGGGTTAGGTTTTTGGATGTCTAGGACTTTTGGCATTCCCGTTTATTGTAAAAAGGCCTCTAGAGCCTCATTGTAATCATCTTCTCACGGATGCGAGTAGCCGTCACATCTCTTCTCAGAGATAAGCTACCACCATTCTAGCGAGTCTTTCACTCTGTACTTTTATGATCTCTGTACATTTATTTCATTAATAGAAATCGTGTATTACTGTATATCTGTGACTCTTTTTATATTTCCGCTATATCTCTATTACATTGTTGTCTCTCTTGCAATATCTCTGAATATTTCTATGTTATATCTCTGCTCTCATTTCGTGCCAAAAATAATCTAGATCAGTGGTATCAGAGCATGCTGCTCTTGATCGTTTTTCAGTGCATGTCCCCAAAGAGGTCTGAGTATAGCAAGTTGGGTCTCAAGCTTGTCTCTCTTGAGGACAATCGCTCTTGCACACACAAGAAACCCTCAATGGCGGAAGAAAAGAAAAATGATGGAGCAGACGATCCTATCAGTCTGTTGCTTGAGCAAGCTCTCACGCGACAGAGGGACG
>SNQJ01S0252401.1:12336-25084 GCA_010110895.2 Picea sitchensis | reverse complement strand
TAACACAAATAAGAACCAACTTACACATGTTAAGATGTGAAACAACTTACACATGTTAATATGTGAAACAACAAGGTGGGAATAGCACAAGGAGTCATGGGAGGAAAGAATGCGGTGAGTATGTGGGAATGGAGAGATAGAAATTAAGTAGCACTTTTTACTACATTGTGCAACATACTCACAAATCAAAGATAGAGTAAAGTCAATGGCATAGCAAAACCTGAATGCACAACAAAGAGGACCATATCTAATTGAATAGACCCAAAACATGAATGATTGTAGTTCCAATATTGTTGAAAATATTTTGTAAGGTGTGGAAGGAAGATTGACCTTATGAAATATATATTTTCCATTCAAAAACAAAATCCTAGTATCTTTAAATAACATAACCAACCAAATTCACTTCTCTTTCCCCTGCTTCGAGGTATGCTAGAAAATAATTTGAGTGGACCATGTTTTTCTTCCTTGAAGGTCACTAGTTCAAATCCAAAATAAGATAAGATATGAGCGTGACTTTTATCGCTGGAATAGAGCGATATAAATTAACAAGAAAATTTCCCAGAAAAAATAGTCATTTCATAGAACCTTTATCAGTTTATCCGCACGATAAGATATATATACCTCCATAAGCGATCAATATGCAACTTGTTGCAGAGTCTTTAAGACTGTGGTAGGTGGTATATACACTGTCGTATATATCCCGACGTATATACCAAGGAAATACAAATATATATACCTCCATAAGCAATCAATATGCAACTTGCTGCAGAGTCTTTAAGACTACAACAGGTGGTATATACACTGTCGAATATATCCCGACGTATATACCAAGACAATCCAACGATATATATACTAGCCACCGCAGTGTTAAAAACTCTGCAGCAGGCTGCATATTGATCACCTACCTCCATATGGATTTTTGAGTTGGTGGTTGGGATTAAACATTTTTTCTACGTATTCCTAATTGAAACTAAATAGACTGATCTCGACATGATTGAATTATTGAATTGAATAGGGTAGGTTGATCTTGACACTATTGAATTGAATTGCCAGATATGGACATTTGAGCGCTCTGCGTATTCACATGTTAATGAACGCTGGACGTATGTGACTGAACGACCATCACATAGATGTTCAGTGCTGGTTGCTGCGCTCTTTTTCTCGTTAGAATTGGCCACACAACACACAACCCTCACCATCTATCACTCTCTTTTGAATGTCCAGATCTGGACTTTTCATGAACGCTTTGTGTCTTCACCACGGCGAGAAAATGAACGGCCACTGCATGCGTGTTCACCGCGTGTTGTTGTATTTTCTCACCTCCGTCATGGCTACACAACACAGCCGTCACCATCTCTCACTCTCTTTTCAATTGCGAGATGTGGACTTTGGAGCGCTCTGTGTCTTCACAAGGCTATTGAATGACATTGAAGAAGAAGAAGAAATTTTAACGTCCACGAAGTTAACAATAGTCTATGAGACAGATTGCTTCATACACTGATTTCTGCATTTCAGTCCTTTTTTTGTTCAGCTTGATGATGAGCTCTTCCACTTTCTCCACTGTCCCCTCCCAGAATAAATTATTCCAAGACTTAGTTGTTAAAATACTTACATAACTGTCCCTGCTGTCTTTGAAAGCATCACACTCTAAAATGAAATGTTTTTCTGTTTCTACTGTTCTGGAGTTGCAGAATATACACTCCATTTCTTCCCAAGCTTCTTTTGGTGTTTTCCAACCACAACGGAGTTGATGAGAATTAGTTCTTAATTGGGCAATAATCATTTTGACTCTCCAAGATATATTGGCCCCTATGTATGCTTTTTAATGGTGGTTGTAAGTGGAGTTAAACTCTTGAATATAATATTTTTTCTTTCTCCCTAGAAAAAACTTTTATCTCTTTACTGTTTGTAGGGAACCTATTCAAGTGAATGAATGACTGTGTTCACCACATGTTGCTGCTCTCTTTCTTACCTCAGCTTGGCCACACAACACAGGGCCTCTTTTTCTTTTCGTCTTTCTGTGCTGTTGTTCTGCTTCATTTTTCCTTCCTCCTCCCCGGCTCTCTCATTGCACGATGATTGCCCATCCTTGTTGGCATTCAAGAAGCTAATCACCAGTGGTCCTAATCAGTCCATGGCTAATTGGAGTTCTGCCGTCTCTTTGTGCAACTGGACTGCCATTACTTTCAGCCGGTCATATGGACATAGTAGTTGCCATTGACCTTGAATCCATGGATCTGCGTGGCACCATTTCTCCTCCCCTGGGTAATTTGTCTTTTCTCAGTTCATTGGTTCTTTCACACAATGTTCTTTATGGTAATATCCTGCCTGCCTCAATTAGGTCAACTATTTCGTTTGAAGAAGCTTAGGTTGTCCTCCAATCAATTGGAAGGAAGTATCCCAAGTCAACTTGGGAGTTGCAGAAATTAGAGTTACCTGGCGCTCTCGCACAACAATTTGGCCGGAATAATTCCCCCAGAGTTGGGTTCTCTCACGTATCTGCAACAACTTTACTTAGCCTCCAACAACTTGATAGGTAAAATTTCCACTTCATTAGGGAACCTCTCAACATTGATTATTTTGGATTTTGCGTACAACAGTCTCACTGGTGTCATTCCATCACAATTGGGTTTGCTAACTAGATTGCTTGCTTTTCCTCCATTACAATGATTTCTCTGGGAACATTCCTAATATCTCTACTTTAAATAACCTGCATCTTTCTGGAAACTTTCTTAATGGCAGTATTCCACCAGAGTTAGGCCTCCTCACCTATCTTCAAACGTTTTCACTACCTCAAAATGAAACTTTCAGGCACCATTCCCAATTCTTTGTCAAACCTGTTTAACTTGAACACTCTCTATTTATGGGGAAATCATATTAGTGGACCTATTCCAAGGTTTATTAGAAATTGTTCCAAATTGGTTCATATAGTGGACCTATTCCAAGGTTTATTAGAAATTGTTCCAAATTGGTTTCAACAAGTTTACTGCCTGTAGAGTTGGGTAAATTATCTCTTCTTATAATACAACGTTTGGATAATAATCAATTTGACAGTGCTAGTATTACGACCATATCTTACCAATTGTTTTAACTTACAAGAAATACACTCGAGTAACAATAATTTAAATTTAAGTGTGGTGTTTTGCCCTTTTCCGTAGGTAAACTTTCTCAACCAATTTGTTTTACTTATCATTGTAAACTAATAGAATAGAAGGGTACATCCCTCCATATATAGGAAATCTTACTCAATTATTAAGAAGCATACTCACCAATTTAGGAGACTCTCTCACAATAAGCTTAGTGGAAGAATACCACTTGAAATTGCTAAACTCTCTAATCTACAATTTTATTTGAGTTTGTCATCCAATTTATTAAAAGGTGGAGATTGGTAAAATTACAATGGCCCAAGTGATAAACATTTCCTCTATTAAGTTGATTGGGGCCATTCCAAGTTCTATTGGAAGCTGCATTGAACTACAATAATTGAATTTATCTAGAAACACCTTCCAAGGATCTATTCCAGATTCACTTAAGATGTTACAAAATCTTGTGAACTTGGATCTTTCTTGCAACTACTTAACAATGCTTGACTCTCTAAAAATTGAATGCTTTAAATATTTGAATTTATCTTTAACAATCCTAGGGAAACTTAACAAATTATATCCTTAATTGGAAATCTTGGCCTTTGTGGACCACAAATATTTGGGTTACATGCATGTCCAATACCAAGAGTAATAATTCTAAAATTGTGAAAAGTAAATATATTCCATTGAGTGGAATTCATTGCTTTTATAATATGTTGTCTATTTTTAAGATTTGTATGGAAAGTGAACATGTATGTTCAAAACTTCAATTTTTCACTAGCTATTTTTTAAAAGATAGATGTTTTAAGGATTTCATAAGAGCCTACATAGTAAATCCAATCGGGATTTAGCCACAAGGAGAGTTTTGGATCGATGTACAAAGGTATTTTGAGTGATGTCTCACTCATCGTTGTGAAGGTTCTCCAAGTGCAAAATGACTCAAGTTGGAGAAGAACTCAAAGTAGAATGTAAATGTCTTTAAGGTTCACATCAAATCTTTTAGAATTACAACCCTTATGTTTCCAACCTATTTTTCAAAGATTTAGTGTTCAAGTTCATGTCTAATGGAAGCTTAGAGAAGCACCTGTATCGTAATAGAGACTGCAAAAATGGTGTTGATGTGTGTGAATTGGGATTGAAAACATGATTAGACATTGCCATAGATGTAGCCCATGCCATCGAATATCTTCACCATGATTTTTTGGTGTAAATAGTCCATTCTGATGTAAAACCCAACAATGTTCTCTTGGATGAAGATATGTTAGGGCATGTAATGGATTTTGGTATTGAAAGATTAATTGGTTAAAGCTCCCATCTAATTTACTTCTAAACACATGCTTGAAAGCGAAACAATGAGTTACATTGACCCTGCATTGCATCTAAAAATATCAATTTCAATTTATCTTTTCTCATTAGTAAATAGATTATTTGAGTAAACTTGATGTAGCCATTGACTTTATTGGAAAAGAGTATGGATTGGGTGATATAATTTCTACCCAAGGAGATGTTTACAACTATGCTATTGTATTATTGGAAATGCTTACAAGAAAACAACCAATGAGTGACATGTTTGTTGAAGACCTAAACTTACACAAGTGGGTGAACTTGACACTTCCAGATAGAGTAAAAGGGGTAATTGACAATAGTCTTTTAAATGAGATGAACAAAGATGAAAAATGAAGAAAATGATACATACAAATGCTTACTTTCTTTATTATGTATTGGTTTTCTTTGTTCGAAAGATTCACCTTAAGAAAAGCCAACTATGAGAATTGTGGTGACTATGTTCAAGAATATCAAATTACTTCTCATAGATTAAGACAAAACATATCCAATTTACTTAGCAATGAAAATATAAGAAGGAATGATATCTCTCTATCACATCACATGATCAAAGTTCTACATTTTAGTTTGTGCAATTAAAAAAACAAAAAATGTTTCTTTTATATTGTTTTTACAATAGCCAAAAAAAAAAATTAAGCAAACATTGGTGTATATCATGTATGTATTTATGATTATTGTTAACATTAAAATCAAATGCTACATTAATTGAAACCGTACAATAACAAAAAATCAACAATTTTTATTATTAATATGTACATTATGTATTTATGAATATTGTTAACATTAAAATTGAATGCTACACTAATGGGAAGTCTACAACCGATTTAATCATTTATCTATCAAATGCTACACTAATGGGAAGTCTACAACCGGTTTAATTTTTTATCTATCAAATATTACACTAATTGGAATTCTATAGTCGATTCAATTGATTATCTATCCACAATGCAAAATTCTTTTCATGAATTAAATTTCCAACAAATTAGTTTCTTTTTGTAACCTCTCTACATCAAAGAATTATCATTTAAAATTCAACCATAACTTATGAGAACATTAGAATTTGAATTAGAACTTTACACAGTGGAAAAACCTATCATGACTCAATTGTGAATCAATAATGGGTACAACCATCACTTTATGTGTTGAATTCCATAGAACAAAGAACTTTGTGGTAAACTAGAAAACAAGAACTTTATATGTTCAATTCCAAATTTATATGTGAATTTTTATTTTTAAAGAAATTAGACTTACCAACAACCCAAGGCTTGGTCCCGAACTTTTGGTGAAAGGTGTGAAAATTAATATTGCAATGTTATGATTGTTTGTAAAATTTGTAAGGAATCTTATCTCCTAGACTTGTATATATTCTCTGTAGACGTTTTACTTATAGGTTTTGTTTGACAATTGCGAGTAAGTTTGAGAAATGTCGTAGTTCTTTCAACCATTTCTTATCATTAAAACAACCATTGTATACCATCTAGATATTTGATCGAGGTCCTTGCAAGTTTTGAAGACTTACAACCGTGGTTTCTAGATCTTGATGAATACCTGGATATGTGACTTGTTCCTATTGATAGAAATCCCAAGGGGCTATGAGGTCCTTGCAAATTTTGAAGACTCACAACAGTGGTTTCTAGATCCTGATGAATACTTGGATATGTTACTTGTTCCTATTGATAGAAATTCCATGGGCTATGATTCGGTGTAAGTTTTGAAGACTCAAGACCTCAAATCTATTATCCAATGAGATCATGATATACAAGGGTTTTTTATTATATCAAAAATAATGTTTTTAGCTATGTGTCTCGGAATAATAGAGATTATGAAAAATATATTGTCAAACATTAAACTAATATAAAGTCAACTAATTCATTGATCACTATAAACTTTGATATCTAAACATTTCAAGATGAATAGTACAAATCTAAAAGACCATAGATGATAAAAAAAACTTTGGATATGCCAACATATAAAAACATTGGGAATAGCAAAGTCGGGTAATAAGATCTCAAATCTATTATCCAATGAGATCATGACATATAAGGGCTTTTTATTATATAAAAATAGTGTTTTTAGTTCTTTAGTTCAAACAATAGAGAGACAATAAAAATTTGTAGTCAAATGACATATTAATATAAAGTCAACTAATTATCGATTGTTATAGTCCCTCTACGCCTTCGGCATGGACTAAAAAGAATGTAGGTACCATGTCAAACACCTTAATTTGGTGTTTTGGTTGATAATCCATATCCACATGTAAAAAGTTATGAGTTTGTTATAGAACCAATCATCTTTTATGATGTATAATTAATCAAAATTTCTTTTCGAACCTATTATTATAGATTAATATAATCAATTCACAACTCACAATGGTGTTCTATTGGTTTTTGAACATGCTTAATCTATGTTACACTATGTATATAAGTGCAAAACACCTTCATATGTCGTGCATTGGTGTTGTCTTTGCATGCACATTAGGTTTATACATTAAGATTCTTGTTAGCACTAAATATAAGACCCATGGTAGTTTGTCCAACATATTTGTGGTTTGTCACATTTTCAACTCTTATAACAAAATAACAATCTTATCCAATATGTATCTCATAGTTTTCATAAAATATCAATGCATAATGAGTTAATAGTATGAATTTATATTCATAATATTAAAAGGTTCATTGATTGTGGGAAATATATCAACAGTTAGGCCGATTTATTACACATTGGTAAAATAAGACTTCAAAGTTTTGGCCAATAAGGTATCACATAAATGAGATTTAAAATTTAAAATAAATAAAATTTTTAAAACTTTGGATAAAGGTGTATATTTTATGGTCAACCATGAACCAATAGAAAGTCAAGCTTAACTCAAAGCTATAATGATCAACACTCAAGATGTTGTCTACATCGCTTCGACGGTCAATGTGTCCATGTCCACAGCGATGGATGGCCTAATCGGTTCTTGTGTTAATCGGTGGGCTCGGGATACAAGACCTCACATATTTTTAGTTGTTTCTGAATTTTTATTTGCTTCACGTACTTTGTTAAAATTCGCTGTTATACCACGATAGGCATGGTATATATCTTTGAGTTAGGCTTGAATTTATATTAGTTCAAGCATACCGTATAAAATATACACCCTTTATCCAAGGTTTTAAAAAATAATTATTTATTTTAAATTTTAAATCCATTTATTTGATATCTTATTGGACAAAAACTTTGAAGTCTTATTTCGCGCTCTACCTCAAATGTAATTGTAATAAATATTTCTTTGTTTTTATATATATTGTCAAAAGTTTTTTTTTTTTTTTTTTTTTTTTTTTTTTTTTTTTTGGCATGGATATGCATTTTTTATTGTTCTACTTAATGGGTACCTTTGCTTGTGACACATTTAAATAAAATGTACACATTTTGTAGGTAGTATTCAAATGGATGACAATTGTAATTTTTCTGCCACCAATTGAGTGGCCAGTTAAAATAAAATAATATAATATTTTGTACAACTCAAAGTTGATGGCATTTGTATTTCTTTGTTTTCACAATTTTTAAGAGTTAAACTTAAATATAAGTTTTATTTTTATATTACAAATTTTGAGTGTTAACCTTAAATATAAGTTTGAGTGTTTTACAATGTATAATCTAAATGTTTTATGAAATTGAGTTTTTTTAAGATCATTCAAAATAATGTGAAGGGATATTGGTTATTATACCTGTCGCTTGCGGTGGTATATATCATTGGATATGTTATTGATCGACTATTAGTTGGGGTTTGACCAAAATAGTTTTGAGCATTTTTAAAGGTATAACATTACAATTTGATTTTTTTAATTATTTTAAAACGTTTTTCTAAATTGTGATTAGTTGTTCAAATGCATCTCTTATTGCCGCGGCTACGTAAGGATCTTCAACGACTGTGGAAGGATCTTCAACGTCCTTTAATGAGATGACGCTTGCTTTCCATATTCAACAAATCAATTTGTTATTCATCTCGACAGATGCGGTGGATTCAATACAACTGTAACGATCCTCCTCGTTACGATGATAAACCTCTTATAACAAGTGCAATTTTTTTTTTTGTTTTTATAAGTGTTTGTGCACGTGTACAAGGGAAACAACATATCCGACTCTGCGTCGCCACCCGACGACGAACAAGACACAATCCACGGTGAACACCACAAGACGACATAAGATGCACAACAAGTAACTGCATGCAATAAACAACAATCAAACGACTATAAAAAGACTGACTTCCCATCCGTCCTACCCTGCAATGGTTAGGACCTCCAAGACACATAAGCAACGCTCAAGCCCAGGTTCCCATCGATTTTAACCATTTAAGGTCTCAGAGCTGGCGACTGTTCTGAGGAACCTGAAGGTGTCTACATCCCGCCCGACACAAGCAGACCAAGCAATAAAATGATGACAACCACGTACAACAATAATTAGTAAATAACCATGACCATTACAGAAAACGCAAACCCGAATGGACTCCGACAACAACCAACCATCATTAGGACTAGGCATTATCCATGACTCAATTAGCATCAATTACTGATCCGTTACTCCCTGTAATTTCCATTAGTTCACGAGTTGCCAAATCTATCCCTAAAAATAATGTAAAATCAATTAATTGCAATTCCCTATTACTAAATGACTGATCGTACTTAGTTTAAGACATTGCATTTTTATATGTTAACAAATTCTCCAACATTCAACCACATTCCCATAATGATATCAACAATATCTCTTTTTAAATAACCTTGCCAATAATTATCAATCACCTTACATCTTGGCCTTACATTAAGTTATACATATAGAAGATATAAAGACTAAATGTAAAAGAAAATAAGAATTGGATAAATACATCATCACCTAATCGCAATAAAATTTAACATTTATTTTATGTATGTAGGATTATACATTCGACAACATTCAACCACATTTCCATAAAATGATATTAACAATATCTCTTTTTGCTAACCTTGCAAATAAATAATAATCACATTACATCCCAATGCAACCAAAATTAATTACACAAGATTTAGAGCCCTTGCAGTGAGAAATACAATCACATTAAACGTTCTTACAACCTAATTTAAACCTTAATTAGCAACAACACAACCTCAATAGGAGGCGCAAGTCAAAAACGACTCTGTCAACAACCATCCATTATCAAAGTTGAAGGGTCATTAGCTATGATTCACACGTTAATGACATACGAGTTAACCAATCTAAACCCCTACTAGTCGACGAAGGCCAATCTAATTTGACCTTTAAAAGTCAACCAGCTAGCAAGTAAAAACCGTGAATTGGGCCTTAACTACCACCATCCAATCATAACCAAAGTTTCAATTATAACCAAAAGTAATCCCTAAAAGTAACAAGATCAAGTACAAGAACCATTAACAAGAACTTGCTTAAGGGAAAAACATCACCCCCAAGGGGTAGTTCGAGATAAATTAAGATTACACCCAAAAGCTTCAAAGAAAAGGTGGTAAACACAATATTATTGTCTAGCTGAAAAGTTACTTGGTGTTTTCATTGACTCCATGGAGGACATGAGTGTGACCATTCTCTTGATCCACCCCTTTTAATCAACTTTGGACTTCCCTTTTTATTATAGGCTTCTAAATTTGTAAGGTTCTAAAGATATACAAGTGATAAGAATATTCATACTCTCATTATAAATGCCTTGGCCTTTGCCAAAGTAACCCTTTCTCCTATATAGAAAATTAAACTACTCCAGACAATTAAGGGCGTGTTAATAACATTCACAACAAAATAACCCCAAGTCACATTGATTGAATAAGAATTTACAAAAGTGTAAATCGTAGGAAAGGTAAAATAAAATAACTAAAAACAAATACCAACCATTTTCAACCTCAAGATGGGAAGTTTATATTTCATCCTATGAAACCTGGAACACCTGGTTTCTCACTTATTCAATATTCAAGGTTACAATCGTACAACCATTCAGAAATGTAATAGAATGAACAACAATACGGTCCTGGTAGGGATTCAACGTCCATAAGGTAACTGTCCACCGGACAATTCCCACAGGGTTAGTCCGCGCGAACGAGGTCACATGCAGCCACAGGTAATCAATGGATGACCCTCCCAACGCGTTGTCAAGGGAATCCTAAGAGTTCGTTGTCAGGGAATTACTGGCCCTTGACTACTGCTAAGGTCATAGGGTCCAAGGAGTTAACTGTTATGCAACCCCAACACAGAACAATCCGCAGAGGAACATTATTACTGTCATTATCTTGCCCAGATTATGCAGAGGATTGACTACACGACTGTGCATAGCACGATTTTCAAAGGAGGACCACGCAGTCGTTACACACACCCACACCCGATTGGGCAGAGGTAAAAGCACAGGCATCGCTTTACACCGTTTGATGTATCATGTGTGACAGACCATAGCCATATCATGTCTCGGCTTTGATACCATATCTGCTACAGGTGGCGGCCTAACCGTCTAAAACGAAATTGCTAACATCTAATACTGTCAACATCTATCTAAATCACTGTCATGCCAGATGCATAAATCGCCGACATACCACATAATTAAATCGCCATTTGCAATATATGAAAATAAAAACCGCCCTTCGAAAAGTGAAATACAGAATCACCATTGCATATAGATATAACTCGCCATTTAAAACATCAATCGCTCTCCTACCTAAAACATAAAATCGTTTACCATATATAAAATACAACTTCTCCATTTGCATAACAATCTAGCCGATGTATGAGTTCGCTTATCACAAATGCAATAGCTATCAGGGATCCGCCATAAAAATTGTTTTCATAAAGGAATACCGCAACTATCGCACATCATTACTTACCACATGATATCTACACGCAGTCAAGATTTGAACTAAGAATCACATCACATCCATGCATAAATGACTATGGATTTTAACTATAACAACAATCGTCAACGACTTGTAAAACTACACATCATATAACTTAAATGCAGATAAACAACCTCCAGGAATATACAACCACAATGAGTAACGCGACAACATAAGGTTTCAACCAAAGAACAGTATCACCCCAACCAGAACGCTGACCACAAAATGTAGGCAATCAACAAAAGGGCAAAGCTTGAGACAAAATTCAGCCATTACTACTGAGCAGAGACAACTGCAGAGAAAAACTCATCCGGCGATCAAACGCACAATAAGGAACTTCACCATTAATCAATTTCAAGATTATCAATGCCTCAAGGAGCAATACAACCATACAATTTTAATTGCCGAAGTAAATAAATATGCATTCTACTTTACCAATAAATATCATACCATTGCCTTATCGCCCGCCTCGGATGAAGTCTGCGCGCTCCGTGCCGCTCCCGCTCGCCGACCGTCGAGACCTCACCGGTACCTCCCAGCCAATTCTAGGGGTACTCTGCTTCCCCCTTAGCCCCCTGAGCCGCAAAGGGGCCACACACTATCCAGATGGTACGTCTAGCTCTCAACTTGCCTCGCAAGGCCGAGCTACCACTCCTATCCAAGCTGGGAAAACCCAACTCTCCACAAGTAATCAGTCAAGTCACAAATTCGGCAGTGTAACGTTACACTAACAACCAATCCCCTTCTCCCTCATCTTCCCTTTCTTTTATAGAGTTTTTAGAGCCTCCAACTTTCCCTAAATGACATTTAAATTAAGTTTTAATAAAAATCTTCTAAATATTCTCCTTCGCACAAGTGTCGTTCATCCCCCACTTTTCTCCAAAATTTATTTTCTTTAATTTATTAATTGTCTCACTTCCCTCACCCACCTAGAGTTGCTCCTAAATTCACTCCTAGGTGTCCCTAGATTCCCTTACAGGTTTTAAATACTTTCCCTAAAATGAAGTTGCTAATCCAGTTCAAAATTAGAAGGTTCTTAATTGCAGATTCCTTACTATGTTGACCTTGCTTTTTACCATAAGTTCCATTCTTTCCTTTATTATGTTTCCTCCATTCCCTAATTCCCTAATTTTTATTTTTCCCTTCTTTCCCCTTTTTATTAGAGCCAAAATGGCAGTTGCACTTTTTAATCTTTTCCTTTTATTATTAATTTAATATCTTTTTATACTTTCACATGTTAAGAATTAAATTCTTCTTTACCATTTTTTTAAATCCACTGATTTTTATTAAATTCTTACTTTCTTCATTTTACCCAAAATATTTTATGAAGACTAAAATTATTACTTAAGTGGTTTTTAGTTTAAATTTTTATTTTTATTTTTATAGGGTCTGTTTCTTAAGGTTAGACAAAATTTTATCTTAGAGAAGTTTTAGACTTAGGACTTAGATTCTGAACTAGGTGAC
>SNQJ01S0252400.1:2243-12748 GCA_010110895.2 Picea sitchensis | reverse complement strand
CAGTACTTACAATCGTAGATGCGAATGCGACAGCTTCGTCAAGTCCCCTTCGTCTAACCCTTTCCTGAAAGATCCACAACCCAGATAACAGAAGGTTCACTGATCACTCTCCTTTGGCTGACTGTAAGTTTCCTCCAAGATCATAAGTTTCATCTGTTCAATTCTTCCCTTTCAGCTCTGTTCCAACACCACTTATGAGATCATAAGTTTGGTGTAATTCTCCATTTCCATTCCTCACTTATGAGATCATAAGTTTGGTATCATTCTTCAATTTGCAGTCCTCACCTATGAGATCATAAGTTTGGTATCATTCTTCAATTTGCAGTCCCCTTTCACCATTAGAAAGCTTGCTTATATAGCCTTGGAGAGGCTTCAACCACTTGAGATATCCTTGGGGAAGGTGAGGATTTTCCTCCTTCAGTTGAGGATCTGCACTAGGATCATGGCTGGACTAGGGATTCGAGCTCAACTGCCTTCCAAGAATGAAAAGATGCTTCCCCCATTCATCTCAACAGCTTAACAACCACCCAGAATAGGTAGCGCTCCCTCAAAAGGGCCATCTGAGCGTTGTAGCGCACCCTAGTAAGCTTTAGGGGGCGCCAACTCCCTCAAAATCTATAACGCTCCATCAAAAGGGCCAGGGGAGCGTTATAACGCTCCCTGACAGTGTAAGGGGGAGCGTCGGCGCTCCGAGATAGTGTAAGGGGGAGCGCTCCTCTCCAAAAACTCAGTTTTTTAGGTGCTTTCAGATGGCAAAGGTTTGTAAGCCTGTTGACTCATTTCTCCTCTTCCAAGTCAAATGTTTGAGGTGTTTCAAGTGTCCTTATCATGTCGTTATAGGCATGACATAGGTATCATGGCAGTATGCTTCCCTGACACTTGTGACACTTGTGAGGAACATGAGACACTTGCGACCTTGTGAGCAAAATGCGACACTTGCGACCTTTGTAATGAAGACACTTGCGACACTATCAAAGTGAGTAATTTTGATGTGTAACACTATTCTTATCTCTATTGGTCCCATAATCCCCTAGTACACCTATAGAGAGGATTCCAATAGATACATTCATAAATGACCCCCTCATGATGATGAGATACCTATTAGAATTTTCACTAATGTGATGAGCCAACTTCTATGAGTTTCCCTCACCTTATCCTACCTATGGGACCTCTATAGGATGTCTAGTGTTTATATGGGTTACTTAGGTTCCTTCTACACCCTCGTCTTTATCCCTTGGTTGATAATGTGGTTCAATTTGACCCTTAAGGCACCATTTGGGGATATTTTTAATGTCGTGGATTAAATTTGACACCCAAGTCCCCTTGTTGGGTCCATGTTCACTTCAAAGGTCTCATTTTAGGTCCATCACAAGCCAAAACTACTTAAAACTAGTCATTTATAGAGATAATTTAATTTAAACCTCAAAAACCCTACATCACAACCCAAATCTATTTTGGACTAGTCATTTATAGAGGTAATTCAATTAAAATCTCAAGATCCCTACATCATGTGTCTACAAAAAGTGTACTATAGGTTTTATTACAGTAACACAACTATAAACTAGCAACATGTATAATAGAGAGTTCTTATGGGCCTAAAATGAATGGAACCATTATATGAAATCGATGACACTCAATCAACATGCGTGAGACAATAGTTCTATATTAATTATAACCTCCAATTCATAGCTTAACATTCACCTATTCCTTAGGGTTACTCTCTTGTCTATTTATAGCTTCCAATTCCTCTTTATAAATCCACTTGATCTCTTTGAATCATGTATCTTTCATCTTTAGAAGAACCCTAATTTTTGGGTGGACAATTGGATTAGAAATATCCTTCCACCTCTCTCAAGCCCTTGGGATGCTTGAATGTGTTATCTTCAAGACCTCTAAACATATATCTCATGGATAGCTTTGCTCCAACCTTATACATTTTATTGATTCATCCTATGGAACATTCATACCTTTAATGTTTCAACCCTGAAACTTCAAGTGAGGTTCATTTATACATACAGAAAGGGAGGTAGCATCTCTGATAAGGTCTCTCTACTTTTTATTTCCATTTATTAATTTATACAATAGTATATCCAGTGTTTATTGATTATATTGGATTTTTTTTTCATAGATTGAATCAAGTGTTTTTTTACAACGAAACAGAGTTGTGAGTAGGATCTTCCAAGGGCATGCATCACTGTTGGAGGCCTATCGCAACTCTCCCCTTTAGACTAGGGAAATTTATCATTTAAAAAACACATTTTACGGGAGTTATTACCATTGTTTTCAACATTTTGGCCTGTAACTTATTAAAGAAATTGTCCATTAATTAACCATCCTAATTAATTACTCTAATTCCTTTATCTCCTCTATCGATCATGTGTTGTCTTACAATGGTGCATTTTTCCTTCTTAATACACTATGTGTGTTATTGAATGGTCTTGCATCCCTACACTAATGCTACTTTAGAAGACACAAATTTATTC
This sequence comes from Picea sitchensis, assembly GCA_010110895.2. Lineage (NCBI taxonomy): Eukaryota > Viridiplantae > Streptophyta > Pinopsida > Pinales > Pinaceae > Picea > Picea sitchensis. The sequence goes on along the minus strand of SNQJ01S0252400.1, from coordinate 10,265 downwards.
ATTCTTTAAAAATACAGTTTAAAAATGTACTCTAAATAATTAAATATTATTATAAAATCATTTACATTTTGTTTTCTTTTAAATGGATATTATTATTATTTAAAAATTAAATATTATTATAAAATCATTTACATTTTGTTTTCTTTCTTTAAATGGATATTATTATTATTTTCATTCTTTTAAATAGATATTATTTATCTTTTGAAATTGTGAACTTATTTATTCAAACATCAAGTCATAATAATAAGGCCATTCTTCATAATGCATTATAAACTAAATGTTTAAAATCAACTCCCTATGAATATTGTTCTCTATGTGCTAAATTAATTCCGTTTCTATTTTCATAGTCCATTACTATGCTTTATTTATAACTATGAATTATAAATAAAGTAAATGTTTAAAATCAATTCCCTAGGAATATAGTTCTCTATGTGCTAAATTAATTCCGTTTCTATTTTCATAGTCCATTACTATGCTAGTATACTTTAAAATATTTGGGGATATGTGAGTTTTTTTGGGAGGAAGGATTATAAATTATGTGGAGATATATTAGTTTATAAGGAAAATATAAAAAAACTAAAAATTAAATTGGAATTTACCTTCGACTACGTTAAAAACTAATTCGATTATGTTAAAAACTAATTATATTCAATTATAGAAACTGGTTATATTTAATATAGGAGACAATTATATTTAATATTGGAAACAATTGGGATGTTTATAATTGATATGTTAAAAAAAAATATGTGAGGATGATATTTAATATAGGAAACAATTGTAATGTTTATAATTAATATGTTAAAAAAAATGCTATAATGTGTAATTATTTTTTAGCAAGCAAATAAGATTTTTTAAACATTTGTATGGGTATGATTATTAATATTAATAAAAGAAAAAACTTATAATAATTAAATTCAAAAGAATTATTTACAATATTTTCTATATGATATCAATAATTTGGAGGAAATGTCTTCATACAAATATCCCACAATTGACATTGATCATAATTTCAATCAGAACTATTTCATTGAGAAAAGGATAAATGGAGGGTGGAAATCTTGTTATCCACTTGAAAACAATTGTAAATTAGAATATCTTTGCATATGGGATAATAGAATACTCCTCTTTGAGACTCTCATCACTCTTTTTATTTTATATGGATGTAAAGTTTGGGGATGTATTATATCTAGAGACTCATGGTGAAAAATAAAGAAGATCCAAAAGAATTTTAGAACTTATAACATCAAAATTAAAGTTAATACGCCCTATCATATCCTCCTTGCATAAGTAATCCTCCCCCCCATTGAGATAATGAGTATGCCCAAGTACATAATATATACAAACAATTTAAACAACATCGAAGACAAGAAGTTTCCAAAAATTGCTTCAAAATCCAGCCAAAACCACTTCCAGTTCAAGCAAGGATGGCATAAAGATGCTCAATATTTCTAAATCATTAGGGAATAAAGGAAGATATCATGATGTTGATTGATAATATTAAAAATATTATTACATCTAAATTTAAGGAGAAATTATGGTGTGATAAAGAGTTAGAAAAAGAAAATTAAGATACTATAAGGAGGCAATTAACCCTAATATAGAAGATAAAAAGTATCTTTGTTTTGAGTAGTTGTAATGATCCCAAGCCATTATGCCAGGATCATCATGGTTTTGGTGTCTTTTTAAAACATTTTTGGTTGTGCCATTTCGTCAAACACTTTGTTGTCCTACTTGTTTAGATGTGTTTACTTGCTGAATGGCCTCTTGATTTTGGCCTTAGGGTTTACTAATGTGTTATATATGTGTATTGTAGCTATAAACAAGAAGAGACAACCATGGAACATACCTCAACCATAAGCAATATGATAGACAAGCCAAAACATCCCAAATATGATTTTATTCATGAAATAGAGAAACCTGCTACAATGAAGATGCCGATCTGGAATGCTCAATAGATGGCTAAGAAGATAGACAATAGAGTTGCTACAAAATGCTCCAATAGAAGACTCTAACACACCTCCAAAGGTTGGATATACAATGAATAGTGAATACAATAGATTTGGGCCGTAAGAATGCTAAACCCCCGAGATGGAAGGTGCCATGCCCTGCTCGATAGCTGAAGCCCCTCAACAATTTGGCCCTATTGCCAAAAGTGTCCAATCACCCCAATAAATATGCCAAATGATATATAGGTCAACTGCAAGGACAACCCAGGTGTCCAAATCTCCAAATCCACTCTCAAAGCCTGTAAATCTGAAACTCCTGAACTCAATGGTGTGCCCCCCTAGATAGTTGAAACCCTAATAATTCGTCCTGGATGAATGAGGCCTCCAAACCTCCTGAAACTCTCTAAAATGATAGATCGGGGCTTGGTTACCTCCCTGGTGAAGTCCCAAGACAAATGATGAAGATCTGAGCTAGAAAATGACTAAAACCAATTTCTAAAGTTTGCTCCTCTCCTCCAATTCGTCCCATGCATCTAATAAATCAAATAGCACCTAAAACTCCTCATGAATGGACTAGATCTAATGTCCAAGGCCCTGCAATGAAAACCCAAGTGATAGAATCTCCAAAAGGCATGCCAATCTCCTACAATGAATCTCTCTCCAAGGATGGTGTGCCCCCCTTGCTTAAAACCCCCAATGGTGCACCCTCCTCCTCTTCTTGTGCCTGTGATTGTGTAGAACCCTCCTGCATGGATGTAGAACCGAGCTAGAATGGTGTGGGAGAGAATTGCATCTCTGAGACCAAGATTGGGACAAGCTAGGTGGAATATTTCACCACTGAATCATCCTCTAGGGTTTGTTAAGTCAAAACCCTCAAAACCCCCAAGAGATGGGTCCTCTAGCTAGAAGCCAGAAATCCAAAAGATAAACATACATGAATGAATGAGCAGAGGCCATTGCTTTTCCCTTATACTTTTTGGATCACCTTGTCCCTCCAAAGTGACTTTAATTTTATTAATATTTAATTAATTAATTAAATCACTTTAATTAATTAATTAACCTTTTTACCTGTAAAAAGCTCCTTATCTCTCCTTGTGGCTTCCCTGGCCACTGAAAGTCACTTCTCACCATCCCATTCTGTAGTGTTGCTTCTTTCGATTCCAATGAGCTATTACACTGAGAGGTTCCTCCAAGTAATGTCCCCAAAATGACCTCTTCAATGAATTTAATTGACTTATAGCCCAAAATAGTCAAAATCATGGAAATCATCGGAATGCAACGAAACCAAAGCCAACCTATGTTGAATGGCTCATAATGATGAAACATGATGAGCAATGCAAGATGGACCCCACAATGCCTCTCAATAACCATTGTACTCGTTATAACATCCATCTGGCTACTCCGGTCATCATAAACCTCTGCACTATGATGATGTCCCAAAGTGGGGACATTACAATCCTCTTTGCTAGAAAATTGCTTGTCCTCAAGAAATAACCAAATATCCTCAAATAAAATGTTAGGATCCCATGTCTACCTGTGGGATACACAGTAGAACCCATCCAAAGATGAACACTCATACACTCTACCCCCTAGGTCCCATGTGAAGTCATGAGTTTCTAGCCCCTAGGAAGCATAACCCTGAAATAGATCAAATCAGGGAGTCTCTTTCATATGACACATGGCCTCATCTCAGAACGAATCCATCCTTCAAGTCTCTACCAAGATCCATACGACCTCCATCAACTGGCGATGTTGAGGCCTGAATTAGGTGTTGCAAGACCTTCGTGAGACACCCGCAAGCGATGTGCTCCTCTCAACACTGAAGCTCAATGGAAAGTTAGAATAAATTTCCCCTACAATGGTGTGCTCTCCCCTGTCATTCAGTGAAATGCTCAATCCCGCAATATCTAGGTCCCATGCTAATCTATGTCGAAGATCACCATGTTGTCTCTGCACTACTCTGACCATGACTTTCTGCCCCCTGCATACATCCTGAATCCTCCTTTCCTAGGTCCTCCAACTGAAATACCTATGACCATTGGACCTATTGTCCAGAACCTGTATCAGTAAAGAAATATTTGTAGAAGAAGTATCAGTCCAATCATCTCCACGTCCGATCATGATGACCAAAAGTGAAAAGATGCCTCACTCCATCATACAAATCCCTGCAATCCCACTCCAAACCAACCCATGGTGGCATATGTGGCTCTCTGGCGTAACCTGGGTCACCATGTAGTGAAACATCCTCCTAACCAAGTGAACTCCCAGATCCAATGGAAAACTTGGAAGTTTATCACTTCCAAACTCTGGTGGTTGCTCCTGTGTCAGACTTATCACTACCGGAAGTCCCCCATGATCATCCTCATGAGTATCTATATCTATGTCGGCCTCTGAGCTATCTGATATCATCTGGCTTATGATGCTCATCATCACACACAAGGCCTCCATTGTCTTCCCATCACGACCCACCTATGTTCTACTATATTTCGTAAATGTAATCATGTCAGGTGGTTTCGACCTAACCACTCTCCATGTCTCATATCCCATGCAACTTCCAATACTGTGAAGGTGACCTCTCATAACTATGTGCTGCTGCAAAGGAAGGGCATCTACATGCTCCCTGAAGTGTGTCTCCTCCCTGCACATCAATACACCACCCTAGATCTCGCTGTAAACCTCTACCTATCTCTGTGAGTCATAAATCACCATTGTATGCTAATACATACTTAGGTAGTCCCCGGTATACCCCTGCAACATCATGGATCCTGGGTGTACTAGTAGATCAACCTATACATGACGGCCAATCCCTCTCAGGACACAAATGGAAGTATCGTCAAAACTGCCCATGGCTCTGGAGCCTCCATGTTTAGGTGAGTTCTTGAATATCTCAAAGATCCTCTCATACACTCCTAGACCGTAACTCTCCATACTCATTAATGATCCTATGCACACCTCAAGATCCTCCATCAACTGGTGATCCTTTGCCTGACCACCAACATCCTCCAATGATGTGACTAAATGATGTATCTAGGCATCCACCAAGATAGGTGAAGTGGATTTCTAACGAATATCCTCAAAGATCTCCTTTGATCTGGACTTTGATTCTTGAAGGGTTGTCTGTGTGCCTCTCAAGAATCCTCGAGTGATCTCCAACTCCTGAGTAAGTCTGTCCACCTCCAGCTCCTTCTCCCTCGGAGCCTCATCATATGTATCACCAATCCTCAATAGGTAGTCCCTGTTAGTCAAAAACTGTTGGCGATCATTCCTCATCATAGATACTCTCTCCCTGAGAGTATGAAAATGACCCATGGAAAATCCCTCCTCTGAACTACCATGTGCTAATGATTCTCTCCAGCAGTAATCTTCCATAAATGCATGCATGTCATCACTACGCCTAGTGGCTTCCATGATCATATCCTCATTGAATCTCAAATGTGTTGCTAAGTGGTATGGCTCCTGATCACGGTCATGCCGTGGTGCCACCTCATATCCCTCACTGCTAGTGTCTGTCCTGCTAGTGTCAACTCTGGAGTCCCCAAAGACACTCTCTGCATAAGATAACGTGTTGAACTGGAAACTGTCTACTGTGTTTCTGGGTACTCCTATATGCCACTACATCCCATCACTAGATTCTATCTCCCGATGAATCATACTGTATCTTGTATGAGCAGCCGTATCCTCTTGTGCACTCACCCTGCTACTATCATCTACACCTGGATCCCATATAGATGTATCCAGACACATCCTATGGTCATCTTGGCTACTAAAGAGTGCATCCTCATGAATGTAGGTCGATCCTGGAAGTGGATGTCCCATCAACCTGTCAACATCCACAATCTACTCAACTAATGGAGTCTCCAAAAACTGTGACTCAATCTCCTCTGGCTGATCTGTATGTGTAAGGTCCACTGTCTGTACTCCTTGTATCTACTCCTGGATCGGTGGGAATACATGTCTATGGTGTGCATCCCTCACACAAGGCTCATCAACCCTATATAACATGCTACTGACCTCCTCACATGACATGGCTATCAGGGGTGTCTCAAAGGATGACATATGTGTCACGCCCATCATAGGAAGCTCATCATCTCTAGGTGCTAACATGTGTGACTCCTCACTAATGCCATCACTCTGTTGAGGTGTAAGGTCATCAATGGTATGTGACATGTCTGCTGAGACACTGGTGCTATCGTCCTGTCCATCCAGTTTCCTATCCACTATACAAGGGTAATCATCCTCCTCAAGTGTGCTAGTAGCATCATCCATTGCACAATAGTCACTATCACTAGCCTCTGTGCAAGAGTCACTATCATCATCAGACTGTCCCAAATCAACATCTATCGCTCCATCCGCACACATCTCATCATCACTGTCATAGTGTGCCTCAATAGTGTGCTTCTAATCCTTGCCCTTACACCTATGATCCAGTTCCCACGGCCCCTTGCAATAGTGGCAAGGTTGTGTGCTCCTAATGAGCGTGGGGTCCCTATGTTCTTCCCACCATCCAACTGCTTCTTTTCTCTTTCTATCTGCTATGATGATCCCATGTAAAATATCCTCTTCGCTCCAATGGGTATTTCTATAGGATGCATACTATGGGAAGGTTATTATAGCCTTAGTTTCCTCACTAAGGCTGTGATAAATGATCTCCAAACATGATATCTCAAGGCACATCCTATCAATCTCTCCTTATGGCTCTGTATGTATGTGCTAATTCCCACTGGCTGGTAGGAGTCTAAGCCCTGATACCACTATAATGATCCCAATCCTTTATGCTAGGATCATCACAGTTTTGGTGTCTTTTTAAAACTTTTCTGGTTGTGGCATTTAATCAAACACTTTGATGTCCTACTTGTTTAGATGTGTTTACTTGCTGAATGGCCTCTTGATTTCGGCCTTAGGGTTTATTGATGTGTTATATATGTGTATTGCAGCTATAAACAAGAAGAGGCAACCATGGAACATACCTCAACCATATGCGATACGATAGACAAGCCAAAACATCCCAAATATGATTTTATTCATGAAATAGAGAAACCTGCTACAATGAAGATGCCGATTTGGAATGCTCAACAGATGGCTAAGAAGATAGACAATGGAGCTTCTATAGAATCCTCCAATAGAAGACTCCAACATGCTTCCAAAGGATGGATGTACAATGAAGAGTGAATACAATAGATCTGGGCTGTAAGAATGCTAAACCCCCAAGATGGAAGGTGCCACGCCTTGTTGGATAGCTGAAGCCCCTCAACAATTCGGCCCTACTGCCAAAAGTGTCCAATCACCCCAAGAAATATGCCAACTGATAGATCGGGCAACTGTAAGGACAACCCACGTGTCCAAATCTCCAAATCCACTCTCAAACCCTGTATATATGAAACTCCTCCACTCAATGGTGCCCCCCCTGGATAGCTGAAACCCTAATAATTTGGCCTAGATGAATTAGGCCTCAAAACATCCTCAAAATCTCCAAAATGATAGATCGAGGCTTGGTTACCTCCCTGGTGAAGTCCCAAGTGAAATGATGAAGATCTAATCTAGCATATGTCTGAAACCAATTTCTGAAGTTTTCTCCTCTCCTCCAATTCGTCCCATGCATATAATAAATCAAATAGCACCTGAAACTCCTCATGAATGGACTAGATTTGATGTCCAAGGCCCTGCAATGAAAACCCAAGTGATAGAATCTCCAAAATCCCTACCAATCTCCTACAACAAAACTCTCTCCAAGGATGGTGCTCTCCACTTGCTGGAAACCCCCAATGGTGCTCCCTCCTCCTCTTCCTATGGTTGTGGTTGTGTAGAACCCTCTTGCACAAATGTAGAACCAAGCTATAATGGTCTGGGAGAGTATTGCATCTTCGAGACCAAGATTGGGACAAGCTAGGTGGAATATTTCACCACCAAATCATCCGCTAGGGTTTTTTAAGTCAAAACCCTCAAAACCCCCAAGAGATGGGCCCTCTAGCTAAATGCTAGAAATCCAAAAGATAAACATACATGAATGAATGAGTAGAGGCCCTTGCCTTTCCTTTATACTTTTTGGCTCACCTTGTCCCTCCAAAGTGACTTTCAT
>SNQJ01S0252398.1:0-12749 GCA_010110895.2 Picea sitchensis | reverse complement strand
TGGTATGCAGATGTTGCTAACTATCTTGTGACAGGGAAGATGCCTCAGAAATGGTCTCCTAGAGAAAAACAGAAGGTAATTCAACTAAGTGCAAATTACATGTGGCACGATGATTGCCTCTACAAAATAGGACCAGATTTGGTGATTAGGAGATGTGTAAGGGAAGATGAAATTCATGATATTTTACAAGCCTGCCATGATGTCCCTTATGGAGGACACTTTGCAGACAAAAGGACTGCTTACAAAGTTCTGCAATCAGGTTACTACTGGCCTCATATTTTCAGAGATGCTAAAACCTATGTATTCAATTGTGATGAATGTCAACGAATGGGTAAGCCTATTGCACGAGACCAAATGCCACTTCAAGCCCAAATAGTCATTGAACCATTCGAGAAATGGACATTAGATTTTGTAGGGCCCATTAATCCTGCATCTAAAAAGAAAAAGTATATACTTGTATGCACTGACTATGTGACTAAATGGGTTGAAGCAAAGGCTTTATCAGCTGCCAGTGAACAATCAGTGGTAGATTTCCTTTTTAATGATATATTTACTAGATTTGGTGTACCACGAGAAATTGTGACTGATCAGGGAACCCAATTTACCTCTCATCTAGTCAAAGTTGTTATAGAATAGTACCAAATCAAACAGAGGAAATCTACACCCTATCATCCATAGGCAAATGGAAAAGTAGAATCCACCAACAAAGTTATTGAGTCCATTCTTACCAAAACAGTACAGTTTCACCATAAGGATTGGGCTGACAGATTATTAGAAGCCTTATGGGATTATAGAATCGCCTGGAGGAATACAATGGGACATACACCCTATGAGTTAGTGTATGGGAAGCAGGTGCTTCTCCCCATAGAATTTCAGATCAAAACCTTCAGGACTGCAGTACAAGTTGGCATGAACTTGGATGAAGCCCAACAACAAAGACTCTTGCAGCTTAACGAGTTGGATGAAACCAGGTAGGAAGCACTTCAAAGGACTACCCTCATTCAAGAACAGAGAACAAAATGGCATGACAAGTATCTCAAAAAGAAAAAATTTCAACAAGGAGATTGGGTCCTATTGTATGACAGCATATTCAAGAACTTCAAAGGTAATTTAACCACCCATTGGATCGGACCCTACGAAATTGACACTATATATGATAATGGTTCAATCAGGATAAAGACAATTGATGAACAACAGACACCACTACTTGTGAATGGTCATCGGTTGCAAGTTTACAATAAACCTTTGTCAAAAGAAGAATTCCTGACTCGTATACTACAGAATTCAGACATGCAGATGATCAATAAGGAAGGAGATCCTCCTACTGACCCACATTGATTGATTGGTTTATTTGAAACTTTTTGTACATAGGTGTGGATCGAATTTTGTTAATAAGATGAAGGTAACAAAAGACCCTTACCTCCTTTTGTTTTACTTTCGCAAATTTTCTTTTCTTTCGTAAGCAAATTTTTAATAATCTATTTTGATCCTTCATGAATTTGCTAAATATCAGTTGTAAGCATCAACAATATTCTATTTTGTTTTGGTACCAGAAATCCTGTTCTGGTCCAGTACCAGTCTGGTACTAGAGTTTGTCCTTCTACAGTACTATCAAGACATATTTGACAAAACATATTTTGAAATTTTATGTCAATTAACCTGAAGTATGAATCCATGCAACAACCACTTAAGACGGAACCACGAAGCCAAAAGCACTATCAAATGGCAGCCCTTCTGTTGACAACTAAAAGGGAAGTATTTTAATTTCTTTTGGTTCTGTTGCTGAGAAGTATTTCAATTTATTTTGGTTCTATTGCTGAGAAGTATTTCAATTTCTTTTGGTTATGTTGCTGAGAAGAACTTTAATTTCTTTTGGTTTTGTTGCTTAAAAACAAACTAAAAAGAGGGACACAATCTTTACCTATGATTGCTCAAAGAACCATAATCCACTTTAAAGACTAGAATTTTCCTTTACCCAGTATTTCAACATGATTTAAAGAAAAAATATATATATTAGCCTATAAGCAACTATCTCACCCTAACCAGATTTCAATAGTATTCATTGGATTATCTTATTAAAGAGTAACATATGAGTATATGAACACTCTCTACCATGGTCACACTACCAAAACTTTTATGGCAGAGGATGTACCAGTACCCCAAGGAAACTTTAGGTCATTCTCTTATGGACAACTTCAGACAAAATTATACATCTGGATCACTCTAAAGAAATAATGTGCATAAAAGTTTATTTTTCCTTTAGAAAAATCTTTAAAAGACATACAAAAGAAGAGTATATGCCTTCCAACCCAATACCATCCCACCCTATAAAAATGTTTTTAGACAAGCCTCCCCTGTCATCATGCAAAGCACTCTTTAATACAAACCAAAATAGGTGACTATGGACAAGAAGCCTCTAATGGAAAAAGGGTTTAAGAGACTAACCCGGCGGGATACTGAACAGGTATGCTGGCAATGGGTATCGGCTTGTGGTATGACTAGGCAAACCCATTAGGGTACTGAACAAGCTTGTTGGAAATGGGGCATTCTACCTGGGGAAGTCACCTCTCACTAATTATCACAACTACCCCACTGGAGTACTGAACAGGCTTGCTAGCAATGGGTTCTGGTTGAAACATGTCTCATCTATACTTGTCTGATTGAAAAATCCACTTTTTTCCATCTAAAACAAAAAAGAGTAAAGGTCATTATTGGCTTTCATAAGATACAAAATTCCAGATGAATCAGAAATATAATTCTCCAAGAAAATGTCCATTTGAGAATCACCCTAAGTCAACTTACCGGTCTGGCATCTCAAACCTACACTATCTAAGAAGGAAACTTCTTAAGAGTGGAGCCCTAACTAGGGAGCCTAATCTACTCATATTGTGAAATTTATCTATAACAACCAATGATAGTAAATCTTTGAAGCAAGTTAGGTGAGATATGTTATTCTGGAAAACATATATGTATTCCCCTGTTTCACTGCTGAATGCTACCTCTGTCAATACTCTATTAAAAGAAGGGCAATTTCATTTTTTTGGCATGAGATGCAAACATATATGTATTCCCCTGTTTCACTGTTGAATGCTACCTCTATCAATACTCTATTAAAAGAAGGGAAATTTCATTTTTTGGCATGAGATGCAAACATATATGTATTCCCCTATTTCAATGTTGAATACTACCTCTGTCAATACTCTATTAAAAGAAGGGCAATTTCATTTTCTGGCATGAAATCATATGATAAGTGATAAGTTGTGATTGCTTTCTTTTTATCATACTTCTCCATTATGATATAAATTGATTGAATCTTCTTCCTTACAAAGATACAACATATTCGGCATGGGGGAAGGTCAAAGAGCCCCTTCAGAACTCTTTTCCAGACTTACATGATCACTTTGCAGAACCAAATACAAAATAAGACACGCACATCAGAAGTACAGGACATTCTCGTACCAAGTTTTCAAGGAGCTTCAGTCTAAAAGGATGAATTTTGATAATTTACAAGCAGTCACACATACTATGGGCATCGATCATATAAAGGTGAAAGCAAAGGTAAAATGGTATTTATTTTCCTATGCTCATAAAACTACAATAAATATGAAAAGATATACTAGATCCTATGACCTTAGTATTAAACCCATGCGCCTATCCCTCATACCTATATTCCTAAACCTAATTAATCCTCTCATATCTCTTGAACATGGTTAAAGGAAAAAATCATATCAAAATATGAATTATGCATAGCAATGATAACCCATGAATATATTTCATCCTCAAGGAAATTCACGAACCTATCATATATCATGAACCACGATCTAACATTAATTTCACCCCCCCGAAAGTCCAATCACCTATTCTAAAATGATGCCCTGATACCCAACATATTATCCTCATCATTATAGTAACGGGTAGATAAGAATGGCTTATCTGGTGGCGAAGCCATCCAGATAAGCCTCTTTTGGTCATAATATTTCCTTACAACACCCTCACTCAAACTTACCATCTGCAACACCATCACCATACTTCCCCCTACCGTGAGCTTCCCTCCAGTTCCGAGCCTGCTCCTTTCCGGTACCAAACCCTCCATCAATTCACTACACCCTTGTGCTACAACCCAACCCTTTTCTCAACTTATAACGATGGTTGTTACGAGACACGAACCGGTTTTCCAAATTTATAGGGAAACCGAGGAATACCAATTATGTTAAGAAAAATATGCTAGATTGGGGTGGATACCTTTTCTGGAAAATTTTACAAGCTGGAACGAGAATATATCTTAGGAATTTATACAAGGATATGATGGAGAGACGGAACGTATAGGCAATCTACAACTGATAATTAATGAAGCAACAGTAAGGGAGGTTACAGGACTACCTAGCAGAGGAGATAAATAGTTCAAAGGTGTGGGAATTAACAAAGAGATGTGCCAACAATTCTTGAAGGCAGATCATTAGAATCCCGACTGGAAGAAAGGGATACCATCCAATGATTACCAGTCTTCAACGATTTGTCACCTATGAAGGCAGGTATGCCGTGACTTTCATTTATCACCTTAGGCTCCTATTGCATTTTGAAGGAGGCCCTAAGATCAATTTTCCCTATTTTCTATGGATGAGTTTGAATAAAATGGTAAGGGGTGTTAAATCCATCTCCAAAATAGAAAAGACTAGCATCTACCATCAAGGTTTCATTAAAATGTTAGTTTTGCATGAGCTTAGGAAACAGAGGATTAGTCCAAAGAAAAGTAAGGAACCCCAAGAGAAAAAGAGAAAAAAGGATAAAACAACTCCACCATCATCTAGGTCAGTGAGCCAACATGAAAAGGCAGGGTCCTCCTCCACAATCAACAAGACTTCTAAAAGCTCTGAATTAAAAGGTAAAAACAAAGTAGTTGAGGAGACTTCCACGGTGGCAGTTGAGAAAGAGGACCATCAGAAAATGATAAAGAAAAGGAAGCATAGCTCAGAAACTAAGAGTAAACAGTCTGTGGCACAACCCCTTGTCACCATTTCACAATTAGAGAGGAACAAAAGGAAGCGTGCGAACATTCCTGATCCGGTACCTCCTTGTAAAAGAACTACAAGGAGCATGTCAAAGAAGAGAAAAACAATAGTTATTCCTCATACACAGGAAGATCTAATCAACCTTACCTCCCCTTCTGAGGATCTACCAATTCAAGATGACATCCCTAGTCTGACTGAAGAGCAAGCCACTATTACTCTATGTGGGATGAGGGAGGAAGTCGAGGAAAGGGAGTGCACCCAGCCAGCAATGGTAGAATCAACAAAGAACTTGACAAGAGAACAAAATCAGGAACTCCAACAGGAAGTAAAGGAATATCAACTCTTGGATAGATATATCAAAAAGGAAAATGAGCAGTTGAAAGCAACCAGCCAACAAATTCAAGACGACCATGAAGAGACCTCTAACAAGCTCAAGAAGGTATTACGACTCCTACAATACGTCAGGGTCATCAAAAGTGAGCTAAGAGAAGAGGCTTCAGCCATCAATATCATTGATCCACCCAAGTAAAGAACACAGTCTCAAGTTTTGAAAATTTTGGGTTTTGTTTTCAATTGCATGAGGACATGCAATGATTTTGGCATGGGGGAATGTTGACACCTGAAATTGACATTCTCATTACCCTATTTTACTCTTCACCTATACCTTTTTGAACCTACCTAAAGCTTGAGTAAATGACAAGGACGCTACCAATTGCCAGTATTAAGGTCATAAAGTAAAGTATGGTTAATTCATGTATTTTGTGGTTTATTGAGTTAAGGAATTAAATATTTCATGTATTAATGCTTGATTTGTCATATGTGAATCTTTGACCCCTAGATGTCTAGTGTTCCTGTACCAGCTCTGTCCTGATCAGGTACCTGTGCACCAATATTGTTGTTGTCTGATCTAGTACCAAACGCGTCCAGTACTAAATCTTACCTGTGGTGATCCGGTACCACCTTTTGCGCCTTGTTGTGATCCAGTACTATCTGCCTGTTACGATCTAGTACTGATATGGAAGAGCTTGATGCACTAAGTTAAGTGTCAGGTCTTGCCTCTTGATGGATGTCTATTCATTTAGCAAGGCTATGATCAGAACATTTTGTTAATTGCCTCATCCTCATGCACTTTGTGTCATGCGGATGAGGCTAAAGATGTAACCGAATGATTAAACTTAAACAACTGAATGATTTGCAAATAAATTCACCTCCTTGTGTTTCACGATGCAGACTATTAAATAGTCATGGCAAGGATGGTAGAAGAAGAGGAGAGTTAGCATATTATCAATGTGTAAGAAGCGTATGATAGTATAGAACATTTTTGAGTAAAGATTAACGAAAAGTCATTTTCTCCCCATATTCTGATTATCTATTATTAAGAATGAGTTGAGTTGTTAAAGAGAGTTTTGATTTTATGTTCTAAGGTGTGAGTGAGAGTAATGTGTGCCTTAGAAGCAAGCTTCCTGTAGACTTCAGCAGTTGACCTGTTGAAGCGGCAAGGGCCCACCGCCCAACAAAGGTCAACCTCTTCGTAGATTAGCATTAGTGTTTGTTTTCAATAGTATAAACATTGAATTAGTTAAATTTCTAACTCTGTTAGATGACAGCAGTGTAGCTTAGATTAAGATTTCCTTTCTATAATTGCTTAGATATTTAGTTGCTCTATTTTTACATATGCTTTGTTTATGTTCTCATGAGTTTGATTTCCTTGAGTGATCATAGTTGTTGGCAGCAATAGTCAAAACTACTTGGAGAAGAACCAGTGAAGTTCATTGTGAACCACAGCAGAACCAACATATTGATTGTTGAATTACCCATGCTATGTTGATTGATGTGTGATTTCCTTTCAGAAAGTGTGGATTGCATAGTTAGTTTTCTGGGTCAGATAGCAGATTTGATCTATCAAACCAACTCCATCTCATACTTGCATGTGCCATAATGGAGTAGATAGTCTCTCTGTGAAAGACAACCAAAGTGCATTTCAGTTTTCTAATTTGATTTGTTTCCAGCATACATAATCTAGTTTGATTCTATACTCGTGACATTAGGGATTACCTTTCTTACTGGTGTCTTGTAACTCTGTTGATTATGAATCCCGGATTGATAATTAATGAGTGCATTATATTAGACATATAAGTAGCACAACATGATGGTCAAGATCTTTGTCTCTAGAATCCCCCAAATGAGATAAATCCCCCCATGATATGAATGCATGTCCCCAACTTGACACTTGTCATATCGGAAGTTACTTTGGTCCACTTGTCTTCAACTTTAGAACTTAGGATAAAATAATTATCCATACTTTATGTTTTAAGAATATTAATATAATATTCCCTTGACTTTTGGCCCTCCCTTTCCCTAACTGGTGAAGTTCAGTCCCCCATCTCTTTTATCGTGGTCGATCTGCGGGCAGCGATGTATTTTATATTAATCATGAGTCATGTACAAAGTATGCGCATTGGCCCTTGACATCTAGGCATTCTGGCCTAATACCAAAACATAAGCATCCCATCTTATAATAACCGGCTCACCAGACTATAACACATATCATATACATGAGGCTCATTGTCCTCCATACTGGGTGCACCTTAGTTACTACACGGAATATCTTGTGATGTGCATATTACATCATTTTACTGCGTAGTTCATGCACGCACTATGCCACATGATGTGCATTACCAAATGAGGTCAAAACAGCTCACCAGCTTAAGTATATTTATCCTACATTTACAATTGGGTTCGGTCAAGGGATATTGTTGGCACAGGGGAAAACCTAGGGTTCAGCTCCAAGAGCGCACCAACAAGCCCTAGCTACTGGCCCTTTCGGTAGCACCTGCGAAGCAAATGCAGTCTCACCCAAAGCAGCTATGAGGGGGTTGCAGGACAGAGATGTCTACAACCAGGGGAATATCAAGTGGTTCTTAGTAGAACAACAACATAACATGCATTTACCATTCAACTAGCTAGATCTATCCTTCACAATTATATATCTGATCTAATACAATGATGCAGATAACAATATAACAACAACAGAGCTCAAAGCATCAATCACACACACAACAACAGATGTACATCGTTCACCCTCTCTCTAGGGCTACGTCCACAGAACTGTGCTTATGATATATTAAGATAAAGCTTACAGTTCTGATCTATGCTCTTGGCCAGTAGATCCTCTCTTTTCATCTCTCTTTCTCTCTCCCTTCCTGCGCACCCAGCTGCAGGACACGATCTTCGCAACCATCTAAAGATATTACAATACCAGAAGTCTCTCTCTCTCAGCACTTCTCTCACCCTTGATACAATATTCTCCCAATGAACGATAATCGATAACAAGGCTCAACCATAGTACTGACCCCACCTAGTTCCTCTCGGCCTCTATTTATACATTACAATCCCTCACCGACAGCCTTAGGTCGAAACCTAGGTGTTAAAACCCTAGGTAAACTTGACCCATCCTTTCTGAGCTTCACCAGCCTGTCTTTCCTTCTCCATATCACGGTGTTCTAAGGAATCTAATGCTGGATTTTTCCACTTCCTGAGTCATCCTCGTTCCATCTTCCTTGTTGTTATGTCATCCTCAATATTTTCATCCCACGGACTGCTTTTCCGCACTTCGCTCCATCTTCTCTGTTCTTTTGCTCACTTCGACCTAGTGACAGCCACTGTGTGTCCCACGAAGCTCACTTTTTACCTTTTCTTCCTCGTTCTTTTCTTCCTTCCATAACCCAGGGCCAACAAGCCCCCAACACTCACCTGTGACTCATCCCGAGGCACTTGACATCTGATCCTCTTGTTTTTCTTCGAATTTTGACTGCGTAGTGCATCCCTTGCTTTTCTCTTTATGCCTCCTTTCCATCCTTGTGCAGACTGTCTTTTCTGTGTTTGGTACCTAGTTTCAATTTCACCTGGTACTTGGAGCCTTGTCTTATTGATTCTACTGAGAGCTGCGAGGTAGCTGGTTGTCATAGTACAACTTCAGTCGACTCCCAATCAACAAGCCTTCCTTCCAGTCTCCTTTCAATGTCTTCAGCTATGCAGCTCCACCTTCTGTAACATAGACAATCTCATATGGTCTGAGCCAATGTGTTCTGAACTTCCCAGGGTGTTTTATAAACTTACTGTCATATAGCAGGACTAAATCACCTTGCCTGAATATCTTCTTCTTGATGTGTCTGTCATGATAGGCCTTTTCTCGTTCCTTTTGAATTTGTTGATGGAAGCCTACAATGAATCTGTCTTCTTCTAGTTCGACCAACTGTGATAGCCTCTCATCAATAGTGTCAGTATCATCCATGTCTGTAAATGCATCAATTATTAAGCTTGGTACCAAGTACTCCATTGGGACAACAGCTTCAAGACCATAAACCAACTTGAAAGGAGTCTGCGTTGTTAATTTCTTGCAAGTGGTTCTATAAGCCCAGAGTACTGTTGGTACTCTTAAATCCCAGTCATCCCTGTTCACACTGCAAATATTTGTCAATGTTGTCTCCAAGATCTTGTTGAATGCTTCAACTGTTTCGTTTTCTTGTGGATGATAAGGTGTACTCTTTTGATGGTGGACTGCAAATTCTTCAATCAAGGCTTCAACTATCTTATTAATGAAGTGTGTACCTTGATCATTCATAAGGAACTTAGGGCATCCAAACTTGGTTATTATGTCATCAAATATAAAATGTGCAGCTGTAGCTGCACTACAGTCCTTTACTGCTCTTGCTTCGGCCCATCTAGTCAGGTATTATGTCGTAGTGATAATATACCTTGCTCCTATGTGCTTCCCTAGTGGGTTTATAGGTCCCACGAAGTCAATGGCCCATTTTTCAAATGCTTGTAAGGTCATTTGTGGTGCTAATAGCATCTCATCTCTTCGGGATGGTTTTCCAACTCACTAACATACATCGCATGCTTTGGCATATTCTTTAGCATCTCTATGTAACGTAGGCCACCAAAGGCCAGCTCACAGAACCTTTTGCACAGTTTCTTTTCCTTCATAATGTCCTCATGCAATGCCTTCATGAGCTTCCTCGAGGATCATAGGTTGTTCTGCCTCCATCACACATCTTCTTAGGATCTCATCAGGTCCCATTTTATATAGCTGACCAGCTATTAGTGAAAAATATGCAACGCACACCACTAGTTGTTTCTTCTACGGAATTGTGTGTTCGGCTGGAGCTATTCCTGTTGATAGGAACTGGACTATGTTTGCAAAGTGATCATCAATATTTATAATGGCGAGCAGATGTGCATCTGGTAGTGTGTCCTCTAGACTGGTAGGTTATTCTCCATGCTCCAACCTCGATAGGTGGTCTGGGCCCTTATTCATTCTTCCTGGCTTAACTATGATCTCAAAATCATATTCTTGAAATAGGAGAAGCCATCTGCATATTCTCCCCCCCAACACTAGCTTGTTGACTAGGTATTTCAGCGTGGAGTGATCAATAAACATTTTAAAGTGTCCTCCCAACAAGTAGTGGCGTAATTTCTGCAATGCATACACCACGGCTAGTCCCTCTCTCTCTGTAGTAGTGTAATTGATTTCAGTTGTGGAGAAATTTTTGTTGGAAAATGCTAACGGATGATCAATGCCCCCTTCTCCAGGTTGTGCTAGTACTAATCCTAATGCAATATAAGATGCATCAACATGCACATGAAATTCCTTGCTCCAGTTGGGAAACGCTAAAATAGGCACAGTGACCATCTTTTGTTTCAGTGTGTCGAAGCTCTGTTGGCATTCATCTGTCCAACCAAACTGACAATCTTTCTTTAATAACTTCTCCATTGGTGCAGTAATCTGATCATATCCTTTGATAAATTTCCTGTAATAGCCAGTGTATCCTAGCGCAGTGCGCAGTTGTTTGACTGATGTAGGTGGTGGTAAATCAACTATAATTGTAATTTTGGATAGATCCACCAACAATCCTTGCTTTCATACAATATGAACTAATAATACTCCAAATGGTGAGAAGAAGATGCACTTCTTCAAATTCAAAGAAATTTGACACTGCCTACATTTATCCAGCATTAGCCTTAGACATTCAATATGATTTTTCAACAAACTAAAAATAGTACAGTCATCAAAGTATGCTTCTAAACATTTATGTAAAAATTCTTTGAATGCTTCCACCACCACCCTGGAAAAGATGGTTGGGGCATTCTTCAGTCCAAATGGCATCATTGTATATTGGTAGGATCCCCACTCTGTGGAAAACGTGGTCGTATGACGGTCCTCCTTGGCGATGCGGATCTGATGGTATCCTGAAAACCCATCTGTAAAAGAATATACTTCTTGGCCTCCCAGGTTATTCATCACTTCGTCTGTGAAAGTTGTAGGGAAACGATCATGTAGACAAGCATCATTCAGCCTCCTGAGATCTACACAAATCCTGATCTCACCTGTCTTCTTATCTTTCACTACCATGGGGCTAATCCACTCCGACAGGTTCAATAATCCCTGCTTCCAGCATTCTGTCAAGCTCAATCTTCATTTTTTCCTTATATTTCAGGTTCAATCTGTAGGGTCTTTGCTTGAATGGCTTCGCGTCTGGTTTCAAAGGTATTCTCATTTCTCCCATAGGTCCTTTGATTCCCTTCAGATCGGTGAACTTGGTCGGGAACAAGTCCT
Source organism: Picea sitchensis (assembly GCA_010110895.2). Taxonomy (NCBI): domain Eukaryota; kingdom Viridiplantae; phylum Streptophyta; class Pinopsida; order Pinales; family Pinaceae; genus Picea; species Picea sitchensis. Next base: position 1,121 of record SNQJ01S0252398.1, on the reverse strand, counting down.
GATACTCATGCAATAATTCGGTGATTTTGTCAATGGTAGCAGTGTCCCAGTAATCTCCTGTTAGAAAAACAAGACCGTGGAGCAATAAAATAAAACAAATGCGGAAACAAAACACAGAAGATACATAATACAATAGAGACACAAATTTATGTGGTTCACCCAGTGTGGGCTACGTCCACCAGAGAAATTGTCAGGTCCTTCCTTTATTATTATCCAGCATATGAAGGGATACAACCTATAGCAAAACCCATTGTAACTTCCTCTTCTTTCTCACACAGTCTCCTATCTCAGAATACAATATTCGCCATCATACATAGCCGCAATACATTTCCCTCATAAAAGAGAGTTTCCTTCTAGAGAAAAAAACCCTAACATAATTTCTACCGTTAGATCTACGACCTTATAATGAACGGTCTAGATTTACAATGAAATTACAATATACTTTTACAAGGAAATTTTTCCTTCGGGGGCTTCACCCCCGAACCCCCACTGGGGGCCCGCTTGCCCCCAGACCCCCCAGCCGGGGGGATAGCCCCCCCGAACCCTGCAGAGGGGGTACCCCCCCTCTGCACTCCCCCGTGTGGAAGAGTGTACATACTTCTGGGGTGTAAATACTTCATGGGGTATAAACACGGCCGAAAGCAAAAGACCTTTGAATCAGGAAGATAATAAGGCTCCACAACCAACAATCTCCCACTTGGACACTGATCTCAACAACTCCACCACTGTTGTATATGCTAGACTCTAAACCTTCTTGGACCTGGCAAATTTCTCATCTTCATCTTCATTCTTGAAGACCAACTGAAACTGAGTAGGAACTCAGTTTCTCTCTGGTTACTCCCTTTGTTAACATGTCTGCAGGATTCTAGCTAGTGTTTATCTTTTCCAACTTCAAATTTCCATCTTCCAAGGTGGATCATATGAAGTGGTACCTCAACTGTATATGCTTAGTCTTTGAATGGAAGGCTGAGTTATTTGCAAGATGAATTGCACTCTCACTGTCACAGTACAACCTGCTATTCTCCTGCTTCTTTCCCAATTCCTCCATAAACCTTTGTAACCAAATCATCTCTTTACTAGCCTCTGTAGCAACAACATACTCTGCCTCTATTGTTGAAAGT